>JASDQU010296562.1:0-14248 GCA_032191745.1 Picea mariana | reverse complement strand
AGTTACAAGATTTTTTTTTTAATACGATAACCCTAACCTTAAAACATATCAATTTGGTCTTTAATTATAATATTCACTTTGAATTATGTATTCCATACTCTAAGAATCATATTCCACACTCTAGCTTCAAGGGGTTACATAATTCTATACTTACAATTGTTGTATTGTTGTTTCCTTATTGCACGGGTATGGGACCTGTTCCTTCTCGATGGAAGGGGATATGCCAAACTGGCACAAATTTCAGTGCAGCTCAATGCAACAAGAAATTGATTGGAGCCAGATACTTTGTCAAGGGATATGAGGCTGCAAATGGGCCTTTGAATATCTCTAGAACAGGCAATTTTCTATCTCCGTGATATTAAGAAGGACACGGTACTCATACTTTTTCCACATCAGGTGGTGATGATAGTTGTAGACATTCATATGAGCGGTGAAGTGGCAATGGTCGCGGCTCTGAAGGTTAAGGCATTTGGACATGGGGAAGGAGGTTGCGGGTTCCAACCCATGAAATAAGAAGCAAAGTCTATTTATGTCATTTCCGGATTAAGCGCCTCTCATCTTCCCCCTTCGAAATGTTCTGCTGGTGCTCGGACAACCCTAGCCAGGGTGCCCCGCAATGGTGGGTACAAGAGGACCTTGACTATGTCAACTTCTCCCATGGATCCATTGGTACCTGATGTTGGATATTGTAGTTGCGTTACTCTGCTGCTTGCCGTTGTGGAAGTATTCAATGTGTAGCTATCCAATTATACTTTGAACATGGAAAGAAGCTTTACAAGGAATTTTGCTAGACTCTACAAGTGTCCCCATTACAGGTGGTTCCCTTTGCGAGGCACAGTGTAAATGTAATTCTAGATATCTATATTTTTCCATTTGCAGGATCAACAAAAACCTACGATGATATGAAAACCACAACAACAATCTTGATTCGGATGAATAACAACAAAGAAGGCATCTTCCAGGATCCAACACTTGGACCTTTCTCAATCTTTAGAATAGAGAATCCCCTTGAATCAAGTTATCCATATGCACCTAGATTTTCTGGGAGGGGTACTACTGGAAAATTATTTCTATCCACTGTCATATTGTGCATTACACTGGTAGCCATAGCACTTCTCGTCTTTGTAGCTTTCTTTATACACTACAAGTACATATTAAGAAGCTAGTTTTCAAATTTCTCTCTGGACAAAGATACAAGAAGAAACAATTTTACTAATCTAATAAGCGAGGGGTCATATTTCATAGAGGAGTTTCACACTGATGACAATTCATGCTTCAGATCTAATACAAGATGCATGGGAAGAGCATCTTTTAAATTCAACAAGAAAGGTGAAATGGTACTAGGCACAATTGTATGGCAGTTCTCTTTTTTAGAACAAGCTGAGGCAACAGAGCAATTTTCAATGTTTAGGGTCATTGGCATGGGAGGAAGCAACAATGTTTATCGAGGTCAACTTAGAAATGGAAGAGTTGTTGCTGTCAAGAAACTTGTCTATTGAAATGGAGCTGATACAGATAGTGAGTTCCTAATTGAAGTCCGTGATCCAGACAATTTTTTCTTGATGTTCCCCTTTTGTACTTTTAATACATCAGCAGAGTGGCTTGTGTGCTATTATCATTGCTATGACTTCTGATATTTTCTCCACCCTAATGAAGCCCACTATTCTTGTTGTCATTGTTAGCAATATTTCTTGTAGCGAGGGGTAAAAAGCGAAGGAATGGGTTAAAGACCCACTTACCCTAAGTTTGGGATGCAATGTGTCTGCATTTAAATGGAAATCAAGTTTGGACGACAGAGATTCGCGTGCCCGGATCAACGGCGCACATAGGATTCCGGAGCCCCCCTGCCTTTCTACCCTTAAGCGGAAGGGGGGGGTCCAGAATCGAAGGCGCTTCAACGGCTATGATCGGAGCATCCGGATCAACGACGCTCAAGGTAAATCCGGACCCCCCCCCCACCTTTCTACCTTTAAGTAGAGGGGGGGGGTCCAGAATCGAGGACGCATCTCTCTGACGGCTGCAATTTGAGCCCCCGGATCAACGGCGCACCGACAACCCGGACATCCTCTGTCCTTCTGCGTTTAACCAACGTGGGCCCTTTCCCTGTTGTGTAATCTTTTGTGCCATCTGTTCTCCTCCTGGTCATGTGATGAGGCTCGCTCCCTTTATTCCTTCCTCATCCTCCGACATCTGTTCGCC
This sequence comes from Picea mariana, assembly GCA_032191745.1. NCBI lineage: Eukaryota > Viridiplantae > Streptophyta > Pinopsida > Pinales > Pinaceae > Picea > Picea mariana. Next base: position 12,049 of record JASDQU010296562.1, on the reverse strand, counting down.
TCCCCTTTTCTGGTCCATGTGGTCCCTCCCCCCATCTCATCGTCCACTCACCACCCGCCATGTGTCCCTCTTACTTCACACGTCAGCCTTAATGTGCCCATTATATCTCAATCTCCTGCCCCCTCCGCTTATTTTCTTCCGCCATGAGTCTTCCAGGATAACCTCTCTCACGTCTCATCACCTCATATCTCACACTCATAGTTTTGGCGCCACCACTCCCATTATGTGCCCCATCCTTCGTGCTAGCCTCCATGCCTATTCATCAGGCAGCTCAGTTAATCCAGGTGGCAGCGCGAGGGGCCGTCCACGTCCCAAAGGTGCTGAGTTGGTCGGGCCATCCTCAATCCCAATGAAGCAGTTATTGAGGTGGTTGGTGGTGGTTAGACATCGCCTCCGCCATAATGGGAAAGTCCGGCGACGAATTAAGAGCACGTCGATTCACCCACAGAACTGTCAGAAGTTCGATTACGTCTACCACAAGTGCATGATCACTTAGAGACTGCAAGAGAAGGTTGTCAGAAGCCATGCAAACACAAAGTTTTAATGCAACGTCTCGATTTTGTTGCTGTTGTTGTTTTGAGTATATTAGGCGTTTTCGCCATTTTTGTATCTATCGATTGGTAGAGCAAAGCTCCCGACTGTAAAGTTTTAACAACCACTCTGGTTTCCTGGTTGTGCATCTGTATCTGAGATTTCTTGTTTCATAACAAACAGTTGCCTTACTCCGTCTATGTTTTCGTCTCATACCAGAGAGTTCATGATCGAATGATTCGCATGAATTATTACAGTTATGTTATGATAAATGATTCGTTGTTGCATTATTGTTTTCCCTTGTCTTCTACGTTTGAATGTAAGAAGATCTTGCCATTGGACATTTCTTCTCACGGTCCGTTAGGAACTTGATGTTTATAACAAACCGTTGCACTCTTCTTATACAAGTCTTCCCCCTACTCACCCTTATTACAACTCACTGTTTGAAGTTTATGTAAGACCTCACCTACCCATGCATGCCTGGCCTATTTTCAGAATTGAAATGATGTTGTCCTGAGTTTGCCTCCATTTGATCATCCATTTTATAAACAAATCGTGACATTAAACTGATAGGTGTCAGGATCTGCTCCTACTGCAATCCAGGAGTGACTTCTGACGCTAACATTTCTGGCGTTGTTGCCGGGGACGAAGTTGAAGATTTTCCCTGGGCAGAATGACATTGAGCCTCTGATTCTGAAGGTGCATCAGACATCAGAGCCCTTAAAGATTGCTACTGTGCACCTGGCGAATCCACTGTGGCGACTCCATTGTTTCCACATCACTGTTTCAGCTGTGACTACTGTTAGTACACCTGAAAGTTGACCCTAAGGAGCTTTCTCAAGAAGGTTTCAACAACTGCTTTCTCAACCTGAGAAGCTTCCTCGGGTAACGACAATGTTAAGATCTGGCCTTTGATGGTGAACAAGGACCAGACACACTTGAAGCTGCACATCTTTCACCTGGCGAATCCATGATTCGAGGATTGATTGGCAACTCCACTAGTTTGATATGGAGAAAATTTTGGCTCAAAGGTTTGCCTTCTGTGACTTTTCTCAGATAGTTGGTTTTCCTAATGCACTTCCTGATAGAGACCAATGGGAAGATTTCGTCCCTGAATTTCATGCAACAAGTTAGGAGGAACCAGCTGAGCATTTACTGGACTTCCATGAGGTTATCCACCGACACAATATCACACATGAGGATGTCCAAATTAAGCTCTTCAGGTATTCATTGAAGGGAGCTNTCTCTTCCCGCTGCAAGCATCCGCTCTTTAACAAGTTTTCATACAACTTTCAATTCATTTTGTAAAGACTACTATCCAGCTGATGGTTTGTTTGAAAACTGTTGTGAGGAGTTTTCTTCACTTCAGGAAGCCTCTGCTGGCCCTGAAGACCAGGTCCATGATGAAGCCCTTACTGTGGAGGAAAGCATCTGCTGTGAAAATATAGAGGTGTTGGACGATATTAATTGTGTTAGCCCCAGAATGGAAGCATCTGACATCATATCAGATGCATCTATTCTTTTAGATCTTCAGGAAGATCAACACGCCTCTTGTGGAGATTATGAGTTTGCAGAACAGATGTGGTCCATGGTAGATGGCTCACCCGAGTATCAGTTTGAAGCAGATATTCCTAGCAAGCCTGCTTCTCAGGACGAAGGCCTTCTCGTTTTTAAAGAAGGAATTATTGTGGAAGCGGTTTCCTCTATTTTTCTCCAGGGGGTTTCTCACGAGATATGTTTACCTGGGATTAAAGAGAAAAATATTATGTGTGAGCAGCTAGAACCAGTAGGTCCCACTATCCCTAAAACAAAAGTTTTTGACGAGATCACTATTCTGGAGGAGGATCATATCAATAAAGGACAACCCCTTTTTGATATATATTATAGTGATGATGAGCAGCAAGCTTATCCTACTTGTGATCACTATAGAGATACTGAATGAGTTCTTAGAGCATCACAGGGACGACTCTATCCCACATGGAGCCAAATGTTAGCGATATTTCTTGTAGCGGGGGGTAAAAGGTGAAGGAATGGGTTAAAGACCCACTTACCCTAAGTTTGGGATGCAATGCGTCTGCGTTTAAATGGAAATCAAGTTTGGACGGCATAGATTCGTGCGCCCGGATCAACGACGCACATAGGATTCTGGAGCCCCCCTGCCTTTCTACCCTTAAGCGAAAGGGGGGGTTTCCGGAATCGAAGGCGCATCTCTTCAACGACTATGATTGGAGCGCCCACATCAACGATGCTCAAGGTAATTCCGGACCCCCCCCCCCCCTCCGCTTAAAAGTAGAAAGGCGGGGGGGGGGGGGGTCCGGAATCGAGGACGCATCTCTCCAATGGCTGCAATTAGAGCACCCGGATCAACAGCACACTGACAACCCGGACATTCTCTGTCCTTCTGCGTTTAACCAACGTGGGCCCTTTCCCTGTCGTGTAATCTTTTGTGCCATCTGTTCTCCTCCTGGCCATGCGATGAGGCTTGCTCCCTTTATTCCTTCCTCATCCTCCGAAATCTGTCTGCCTCCCCTTTTCTGGTCCATGTGGTCACTCCCCCCATCTCATCGTCCACTCACCACCCACCATGTGTCCCTCTTACTTCACACGTCAGCCTTAACATGCCCATTATATCTCAATCTCCTGCCCCCTCTGCTTATTTCCTTCTGCCATGAGTCTTCCAGGATAACCACTCTCATGTCTCATCACCTCATATCTCACCCTCATAGTTTTGGTGCCACCACTCCCATTATGTGCTCCATCCTTCGTGCTGGCCTCCATGCCTATTCATCAAGAAACTCAGTTAATCTAGGTGGCAGTGCGAGGGGTCGTCCACGTCCCAAAGGTGCCGAGTTGGCTGGGCCATCCTCAATCCCAATGAAGTAGTTATTGAGGTAGTTGGTGGTGGTTAGACATCACCTCTGCCATAATGGGAAAGTCCGGCGACGAATTAAGAGAACGTCGATTCACTCACGGAACTGTCAGAAGTTCGATTGCATCTACCACAAGTGCACGATCACTCAGAGACTGCAAGAGCAAGTTGTCAGAAGCCATGCAAACGCAAAGTTTTAATGCAACGTCTTGATTTTGTTGTTGTTGTTGTTTTGAGTATATGTAGGCGTTTTCGCCATTTTTGTATCTATCGATGGTAGAGCAAAGCTCCCGACTGTAAAGTTTTAACGACCACTCTGGTTTCCTAGTTGTGCATCTGTATCTGAGATTTCTTGTTTTATGACAAACAGTTGCCTTACTTCGTCTATGCTTTCGTCTCATACCAGAGAGTTCATGATTGAATGATTCGCATGAATTATTACAGTTATGTTATGATAAAGGATTCGTTGTTGCATTACTGTTTTCTCTGGTCTTCTGCGTTTGAATGTAAGAAGATATTTCCTTTGGACGTTTCTTCTCACGGTCTATTAGGAACCTGATGTTTATAACAGACCCCTGCACTCTTCTTATACAAGTCTTCCCCCTACTCACCCTTATTACAACTCACTGTTTGAAGTTTATCTAAGACCTCACCTGCCCATGCATGCCTGGCCTATTTTCATAATTGAAATGATGTTGTCCTGAGTTTGCCTCCATTTGATCATCCATTTTATAAACAAATCGTGACATTAAACTGATGGGTGTCGGGCTCTGCTCCTACTGCAATCCAGGAGTGACTTCCGACGCTAACAGTCATATTTTTTGCTTATAGTAGGCGAACAATTTTGAGTCTTTATTTTTATCTCATATACATCTCCTTCATCATTGTTTTCTCCTCTGTTCACATTGAGGTTTGACACCTACTCCATCAGATTTACATATGTTTCTTGTCACTGAATCTTGTCAATTTTCTATGATATTGTTGGCATCAAAATCCATTTGAAAAAAATTATTTTCATCTATCATTTTTATCCATATTCTTCAGTACCCCTGGATGCATGTTTGAATGGTATAATATTTTTCTATTTCTGGTCTGAAGAATTTTTCAATAGGTTATTTTCCATGATTTAGTTTGTAACAATCCAAACTAGATGCAGATCTTGCAGACCATGTTGGCACAAATAAAAAAATCCCAGTACTGTGTGTGGTGAAGCCTAGGTTTCAGTTTTGAAACCGGGCTCTGATACAATATGTAAAGCCCCTCCAAAGGATGCTAAGAAATTAGTCATTTATTAAATACATACACAATAACAACTTCATTTTAGCATGATGAGTTGTCCCACAATGACAACAATAATACAACAATAGTGCAAACCAATTTTTTTCAGAATATCAAAAAATCCTTCTGCGCCCCTGCTCAAACCATAGCCTGATGCCTGGGGTCTTCCATGGCTTCCTCTGGAGGTGGGGAGGGTTACGCCCCTCCCTCTCCCAGCTTGTCCTTCCATAAGATTATGACTACCAATGGTAAGAAGCTTCCTGCAACATCCTCGCCCAGCTTCGTTAAGCACCTAGAGTCAATCCCTAAAATAGATCTCCCTCCAAAAAACCCCATGCGAGTTGTGATTTCCTTAGTAGAACGTGGACAGGTTAGACAATTCATGGGGCTCTGTCCCTCTGTCAAAACCACTGACAACTGGATCCAAAGGAACTGGTGCCCTTTCATCCAAAGCAGTGTTACTTGCTACGCAGTTGGAAGAGGCTATTATATCTTTGAGTTCATCTTAGAAGCAGATCGAGACCTGATTTTTAGAAACGGACCCTATTTCATGGGAACTCAAGGGCTCTATCTGAATCGTTGGAACCCTAGTTTCGATCCGGAATCAGAAGTCCCAAACGAGGTGTCGGTTTGGGTTAGACTCCCAAACCTCCCAATTCACTATTGGAATACTTCATATCTTCAAGCAATTGGTAATGGTCTTGGACATTACATTGATAAAGCGGATCCAAAGGATCAATACTCTTGTGCCCGCATCTGCGTGGAAGTTAACCTTGAAGTTGGTCTACCAAAAGCAATCAAAGTAAGGGTAGGAGAATGTCAACATTTGAAAAAGCTTGACTACGAGTATCTTCCGTTCAAATGCAAAGGCTGCCATGAATATGGTCATTTCCAGAGAAACTATCCAAAGGATCTCAGTAAGGACAAAGAGGCAAGCGAAGGCTGGCAACAGGTGAGAAGAGGCAGGCCCTCTACAAAAAAAAACATAGGAGCTGACAAATCGAGCCAACTGCAGTCTGAGGATCAAGAAGCAAACGATGAAGCAAGGAACAATGCTTAGGTAATCAACTCCTAAAAAGCAAAGGAAGCAACTCAAAAGGAATCCCAACCAAGCATTGAGGTGAACCCGGTCCCGAGGTCCCCCATTTCTGAGCCAACAGAACTAACAACGCAAGTGAGAAGGAAGGAGCAGGGTCCAAGTTCAAAAGGAAATGGACAAGAACTGGGGGTTGAGGAAGGTGAGTTCTACTTGGACAACAACACTAACGAAGATAGCGGTACAGACATTACCCCCAAAAATCCAAATAGAGGCCGGAAAACAAAAAAAACTAAAAGGGAAAAGGAGACTTACAAGGACATTCTGAACGGATCACAGCCAACCATCAAATAGTTGATCAACGTTAGGTAGACCAGGAAAAAATTGAAGTCCCCCCAAGGAGGGCTTACCTCCCCCTCAAGTAATCAATGAAATTTGTTTCTTGGAATTACAGGGGCTTTGGTAGCAAGATAAAAGAAGAGGCATTAAAAGACATTATTAAAACCTCAAAAGCTAAGATCCTACTCATTCAAGAAACCAAAATGGATGGACAAGATTTCATTACGAAAGTGAAAGAAAGATGGAATATATGTAAAGGAATTGATGAAAGTGCAAGGGGCACCTCGGGCGGCCTGGGCACACTCTGGAACTCAAATAAATATGAACTAGTCAAGTCAGAAACATGCAAGCATTGGATCTTCACTAGCCTCCTCAACTTGGAAACAGGTTGTCAGGTAAGCCTATTCAATCTCTATGTTCCTGTATTGTTAGAAGATAAAAAAAGTTGTTGGGAAACGTTAAAAGACTTTTTTCAGCGGCATTATCTAGACAACATCATCTTGGGGGGGGACCTTAAAATAACTCTCGCAACTTCAAAGAAAAAAGGATGCACAATTGTCTGTGACCCAGCAAGGGAATGGGTAGAGGACCTTATGTCTTTCTGGGAATTGGAAGATATAAAACCTACTAAAGGGAAGTGCACCTGGACTAACAAAAGGGTGGGACCTGGGCATATCACAGCAAGGATAGATAGATTCCTAGTCCAAAGTTCCTTTTTAATGTTGGGAATCCTTCTCACATCAACCATTATCCCACGTAGCATTTCAGATCACAAGCCCGTCACCCTAGATCTATCTCTAGAAAACAACAATGATCCAATCCCCTTCCGATTCAATCCAAAATGAATCCAGGAGGAGAGCTACCTAGCCCTCGTACAGAGAATCTGAAATGGCTCAGTTAAAGGCTCTCCATTCTTTGTGTGGGAAGAAAAGCTAAGGAATCTAAATCCGGCCTTAAGACTCTGGGAAAAAACACTCTCTAATCCAGCAGTAGATCGACAAGCAACACAAAGGGAGCTTGAAAAGAACCAGACCCAAATGGAGGACTTAGGAAGCAGTCAAAATACCCTGCAACAAGAGTTAAAGCTGCAAAACAATTAGCACCAAGCCTGCAAAGAAGAAGGGAAATACTAGCAGCAAAATTCTATATGTCTCTGGATGGAAGTTGGGGATAAGAACACAAAGTTTTTCCACAAGCAGGAAGAATCCCGAAAGAAATTCCAAAGGGTAACAAAAATCCACACTCAGGGCCAGACCATCATGGATTTCGAAGGAATCAAACGGGCAATTGCGCAAACATTTGAAACTCTTTATATAGAAACCCAGGTAGAGGTAGTTGTCCCTTCCGCATACCCTTTCAATCTGATTCTGAACTATGTTCAAGAAGAGGCAAACAATAAGCTAACCGCAGAAGTGGATCAACAAGAAATTAAAGAGGCTCTAGATCAGCTACACCTAGACAAAGCCCCTGGCCTGGATGGCTTCACAGCCAGATTCTACCAGAACAGCTGGGACGTCATCAAATTAGACCTCACCAAGCTTATCCAAAAATCTCAAATTTGCGCAAGAATTGGAGGAGGAACGAACTCATCCTTTCTGGCATTGATCCCAAAAGAATGAGGAGCGACCAGCTTTGACAAGTTTCGTCCAATATCCCTGTGTAACACTAGCTACAAAATCCTTACCAACATCGTAGCTAATAGATTAAAAAACATCCTCCCTATCATAATTACGAAAAATCAAGGAGGCTTCATCAAAGGAAGGCATATTATGGACAATATCATCCCAGTCCAAGAGGCTTTGCACTCGAGTATACATCGAAAGGATAAAGGCATGATAGTCAAACTAGATCTTGCAAATGCGTTTGACAGGGTGAGACATGATTTTTTGTTTCAGGTAATGGGGAAAATGGGGTTTGCGCCCCCCTTTATACAGTGGATCAAAGCTTGTATAGCTTCCCCCTAGATCGCCCCTTTATTCAATGGAAGAGATACTCACTTCTTCCAAGCATTCAGAGGCCTCAGACAAGGCTGTCCCCTTTCCCTCTTCTCTATGCCATTCAAGCTTATGTTTTAAGTCTACAGCTCGATAATGCTCAAACACAACAAATTCTGTCCGATCTTCATATCACAAATGAGGTAAAGGATATCAATCATGCCTAGTTCGTAGATGACACGTTGCTACTTGGAGGTGTGAGTACAGTGATAGCAAAAAAATTCAAAAAGGAGTTGGACACATATACAAAAACCTCTGGCAATGTGATCAGCCTAAATAAAAGAAAAATCTACGGATGGAACATCACCCCAAGGGAAATTCTTGAAATTTCAAGAGTCCTGGGAATGGAAGGAAGCACCAATTGAGATGAGTTTAAGTATCTAGGAGTCCCAATCTTTAAATCTGCCTCTAAAGAAAATCACTGGAACCAACTGATAGAAAGAATTAAAAACATAATCAACTCCTGGGGAGCCAACTGGTTAAACTTGGCAGGAAAAATAGTCCTAATCAAAGCTGTGCTAGACAACATTCCAATTTATCAGTGCTCCATCGCTCTGGCTCCAAAGCCAGTTATCCAAAAGATAGAAATGATGATTAGGCAGTTCTGTTGGGAAGGAGGGAAGAGAACGGGAAGGAAGCTGCACCTCATAAGTTGGGGGAAAGTCACCAAACCTTTTTTGGAAGGAGGCCTCCAGCTTAGAAATCTCCAGACACAAAATTGAGCATTGGGGGACAAAATTTTATGGAACACAATCACAGGGAAGCCCACCTAGTGCAAAAGAGCACTCTGGAAGAAATACTTTAGAGGCCCAAGGAAGAATTGTCTAGCAAAACCTCCAAAAGTGGGAAAAGGCTCCCCTATCATCTCTCTTTGCCAAAAATATTTACACTCCTTTCAAGGCCATTTAACCTAGATTCCAGGGAATGGGAAAGAGATCAATATCTGGGAAGACTCGGTCCTAAGAGAAGCCTCACTCTCAGAGCTCCAGGATCTCGGGTGACTCAGGGACTAGATGCAATCTCATAATATTAAAATCCTCTGGGACATTTCTTGTTGGGGAAATGATGAGAAGCACTCCTGGTTAAGGTGGGAAATTACAAACCTTCCTGAATCACTTGAGGAAGACTGGACCACGCTTAAGAGAAGGCTGGAAGGAAAGACCTCACTACAGGAAAATAAAAAAGATCGGAGAGGATGGGGACATCAAGCTGGGCCTTACTCCATGACTTCTGGGTATAAGCATTTCACTGCAATACCCCATGTTCCTCCCAACCCAACGATCTGGAAAGCAGTCTGGAGTCTGAATTCTATTCCGAAGATAGATATGTTTTACTAGACAATGGCACATAAGGGAATTCTTTCATGGGAAAATCTAAAATGAAGAGGTTGGGAAGGGCCCACTAGATTCCCTCTCTATTGCAATGAGGAAGAACTGACGAATCACCTGCTGCTGGAATTCCCTTTCTCCATGGAGGTTTGAATTTCTATCCCGGGTCTTGGAGTTCTGGCTCCCCCTATTCCAAAGGAAACTCATTCACTGTTGTCAAGTTGGATATCCCTTTATCCCTTCTAGACGACTAAACAAGGATATATTTTGGCCCTCTAGAATTTGATCTCGAAATTCATCCTCTGGATGATATGGATTGAAAGAAATAACCAAATTTTCAGAGAAACTAAGAGGACCTCAGAACAAATAGTCTCAAAGATCAAGTCTCTTTTCAGTGAAACTATCCCTTACTTCGTCAAGGCTTCAAATAATAATCCTCTAGCCAGAGATGAAGAAGAATGGTTGAGGGATCTAGGTATCCAAGCCCCTCCGTCTCCTTACTCTCATATGCCCCTCAATTGTAGCTGGGAGCTCAGGATGGGGAAGCTGGAATTGGAGAACTGGAAACTCTCCAAGAACCTCAATTTTCTTTCATTCGACGGAGCCTCCAAAGGAAACCCGGGGGCTGCCGGGGGAGGAGGGATTATCTCAAACAAAGATGGAACTAGTATTCTTCGGTTTGCCTGGGGTCTTGGAGTTGCTTCCAATAATAGAGCAGAAGCCCTCACACTCTCACAAGGGCTCAATCAAGCCCTGCTCTTCAATATTAGGGATATGGTCATGCTAGGGGATTCAAGAGTAATAATTCAAGCTCCGAATAAAAACTCCAGGTTGGGAAATGCAACTCTCCAGCATTTGCTTGATAAAATCAAGCTCCTAGTGAGGCAGTTCAGGACCTTTCAAATTTTCCATGTCCTCCAAGAAAACAATTCCCAGGCGGATGAAGAAGCCAATTGGGGAGCGAGCCTGGACCAAGCAGTCTTACTCCTAAACGACATTATGGAAAGATGGGAAATCCCGTAATGCACTTTTCAATCCCATTATGTAATGCGCCCTGGATAAGACATTATGAGAGAGAGAGGGCATATGTGAATCACCAGGCTCACATGGATTTTAGAAGGAGGGAGGAAGAAATCATGAGGGAACAGATTTGCAGAGGTTGCCCATACTTCAGATTTGCTTCACGTGGGATTTGGATCCAAGGGGCGTGCTTCTTAAACAGGGAAGAAGGCAGAAGAAGGGGAAATGAAGTAAGGAGCAAAAGATCAAAGGGAGGAGAAGCAAGACAACGACTCCCATCAGAAGCTTCCCTGAGTGACAGTTCAATGGCCTCTAGCTCTGGTAGCAAGCCAACAGTGGAGGAGCATGTCTCAGCCTTAGAGGAAAGCATGCAGAAACTCTGAGGAATGCTGAATCACTTGGATGAGTTTCTCCAAAATCTGGACAGTGAAGCAGGAAGGTGTATGGAAAGGATGGAGATTGACATCCTTCACACCAAAACTAGATTGTGTGAGGAGCTGGATTATCTGAAGAAAGAACTGTAGGATCCGTAGAAAGAAATTGAAGGCAAGGTTAGAATTTTGGAGCAAAAAATGGAGCAGCTGAACAATGAATGGAAGTTGGAGCACGCTTAGGGAGAAAAGAAAGGTTAAAAGTAATCAGACAACAACTCCATGCTGAACCAAACACTTTGTTTAGCATTTTGTATAAGCCAAACTAGACATGTAGCTGTGGAATTTGTCTCTGTTAATGGAAGCCTATCTAGCAGTAAGTAATATGGAATAAGAATTGTAAGGCAGTATTGCCCGATTGTATAGATCAAATAATATGTAACCGTGCTGGTGGCTTGCCATCGTTTTTCTAATATAAGTTCCATTAACTGTTCTTGTTAAAAAAAAACAACTTCGTTTTAGCATAATTTCATTGATTTTCATTTACACAATTCTTCTACATTTGTTCAATGATAAATCTAGATAACATGATGAAATAAGTAATATGATAACTCTATGATTTTGAAATTAAAACAAAAGTATATACAAAATATCAATAACCAAATACCAACGAAAAATACCTCCACCTTATCTTGTCAAAGCTCATCGGTTGTAATGTAGTCCTGGGCGCTTCCAAGCATTCTTTTTCTACTTTCCTAGAGTGAAACAATGAAATCCTCCCTACCAACTAGGAGCCTAGCCGGCTTCCTAGCTCGAAGAAACCTTTCAATTTCTTGGCCCTCTGTGCCTGTGACTCCAAGAACAACAAAGCACAATTCTCAAAAAAAACCATCATAAGAAATATATCTTCCAAATATTTCACAACCTATCATGATGCTCAAACCTCCCAATCCACCTTTCCTCACCACTTCTCCTCCCTATTTATCAAGTTTCCATACACCCTTCCCCAAGTCTCCTCAACCACCCTCATTATTATCCATCAACCTCCCTTATCTAGATATTCTAGGAAAATATTAAAATAAAACTAAATATAAATGACTTGCATTAAACAACAATAAATAAAATGAAAAGTTTTTCTTCTCATGCTAGCTAATAAATGTTATTTGATCATTTTCCCCAAAATTTAAATAACACTCCACCATGCTCATTTAATTCATCATACCCACAATCTATCAAAGTCAAGCAGGTATTTAATGCTTCTAGATATTTTGTATTCTATATAA
>JASDQU010296560.1:3181-14009 GCA_032191745.1 Picea mariana | reverse complement strand
TTTCCTAAAATTTGCTAGGTTTTTTGCATGCATGGCAATGGTTCTATGTTAAGTGTTAATGTTCAATGATGATCTTTGTGCATCATGGAAAACTTCTTTTTATTTATTGTTATTTTATATTGTTTTTTATTTAATTTATTTTATGGGATGCTCTAATATCCATCAAATAAAATAGTACAAGAATTATTATTTGATCTGGTATCTTATAAATTTTGAAATAGATAACTCCAAAAAGGCTTCTTCAAGAATAGACATTGTCCTAGTACTCTATTAAGAAATTAACTCTCCTCATCTAATATTCTACTAAAATCTAGTTTTAAGCGTGTTTTGTTTTTTTAGTGGTCAAGAATGCCATCAAAATGAAATGTTAAATGTACAACTTAAAATAAAAAATGGTTTTTATATTAGCCGGTTGATGTAAGGCCATGGTTTTTATATTTTGTAGTAATGGTTACAAGGGACAACCATTATTTACAAGAGTAAATAATAGTAATAGGAATCTTAGATAAATTTTAAAAGTATAATTTGAATGAATTTAACAATTAAAAGTATAGTTTGAATGAATTTAATTGTTAAAGATATTTTATTGTTTAGATTTTTAAATATATTTTGATAAAACTATTTTAATAAATGTGTTGAAAATATATTTATCTATAAATTATTTTTGACAATCAATCATAATAGTCTGCTAATGCTTACAAATTTAGCATTGCTATTATGGTGTTGGAGCTTTACCAATCATTGATAGGAGGATGGCCTCTTTGATCAATCTGGATTCCTTGCTTGGACCCTTTGTAATCTCAAAATGTTAGTCTTGGCATACAAAAATCCTTAAGAATTTTTGAAAACACAAAAGTATATAACAATATCACACATCATTTTACTAATAACTTTAATTATGATGATGCACAAGTGATAGGATAGTAGTTTAACATGCACGTTTATAATATTTTTGAAAAGACAAAAGTATATAACAATATTACCCATCAAGATTTATAATTTATTTATTTAAAAAATATTTACAATAAAAAAAAATCCAAGCCACATGTATTAAAAATCCAAGCGACTTGTGATTGACCTATTTTCTTAAGAAAAAAAATACAATTAAAAAAAAATGCAATTAGCCACTTCCATCTTAATTTTAAATTGCAAATATTTATGGGGTTCAATCCTCCTGAAAAACCTCATTTAGTATTTATGGGGTTCAATCCTTCTGAAAAACCTTATTTAGCATTGAAAGGTTTTGGCATTGAAATGAACAACCTAACTCTCGAATAATTGAAATCATGGGTCTACATTGTGAGGCTACTTGTGCATCCAATTAATATATGAATATAGGATGCACAAATATTACAAAGTAGTTAATATTAACTATAATATTAATATTAATTTTTTTCTACAAAAAATAAAATAATATTAATATTAAATATTTTATTCAAAGAATAAAAAACTAAGATTAATATTAATATTGATTTTTCCTTTATTCAAACAATAAAAAATTAAAGTTAATAATTCATCTCAGTATCTTAAAATAATATTAATATTAAATTCATTATCCAATGAATTAAAAACTAAGCTCAATAAATTGCAATTGTTTCCCTTATTAATTTAAATTGCGCTCAAGGGATGGTGGGCATTTGGATCTCGTATTACAAAAACTACCATAGATGTATAGTTTCAGTGTAGTTTTGTTTTAGCTAGTAACATCATAAAAGGTTGGCATTTATCTAGAATTTTTCAATCTTTATTTTGAAATGTATATGAAACTTTTTTTTCCTTTAGAATATCGTTACTTAGTTTAATGTGGTTCAATATCATGCAATGAAAAATTTCTAATCTTTATTAATTTAAATTTTGATATATATATATATATATATATATATATATATATATATATATGTTATCTTTTTTTTTTCTTACTTTAGAATATCTTTACTTAATTTAATGTTGTTCAATATTTTTACTTAGTTTAATGTCTTTTAATAGTTTGTTTAATATTTATTATTTATAAGTTTTTATGAAATTTAATACTTAATATTTATATGATATTTCAAAAGATATAATTATATATTTGAAATTATGTGTAGAAAAGATAACAAAATCCATAAAAACTTATACAATAATTTTGTAAAATATTATTCACTTCAAATTTTTGAGGTAAATACTTTATAAATATTATTAATCAAACAAACTAAATTATCATTATATTTTAGATATCATTTTACTTTAATATTTACTTCAATTAAACTATTACATATATATTTATTTTTATGTTTATAAATTAATATATTTAATTGAATTTAAATATTAATTTGTGACTTAAATACTTTATAAAATATTAGAAAAGCAAACTAAATTGTATTTTATTTTATATTACATTTTACTTAATATTTAATTCCCTTAAGCTATTATATACATATTTAATTTCATAATATATTTGATTGAACTTAAATACTTTTGTATAACCATTTTCATTATTATAATATAATATATTTTAATAAACTTAAATATATACATATTTAATTTCATAATATATTTGATTGAACTTAAATACTTTTGTATAACCATTTTCATTATTATAATATAATATATTTTAATAAACTTAAATATTTTTAGCTTTTATGTGTAACGAACGGAGGGAAACTATCTATATATCTCTAACGGACCCAAGGGAAACTATCTAATTATTTTTATTTTTTTAGATTTTATGTGTAACGGATTTTAGGGAAACTATAAGCTTTAACGGACGGAGGGAAACTATATTTGAAATCGAAACTGAAAAAGCATGAGGATAAAATTAACGTTTGGGAATTTGTGAAAATCAAAAGCTAAAAAGCATGATAAGCTCCAACGGACGTCCTTCAATATTTTCCTCCTCCTCTATGATCTCTCTGGTATGCCTGTGTGGTTGGTTTGCTTAGCGTGGGGTAGAGTCTATGTGAGTCTGTGTGATAGAGGAAGGGGCTGAACAGAATTGGAGGCACCTGCAACATCCACAGAATTGGAGGCACCTGCAACATCCACTGGAGCTTCTGAATGATCACTGACGTCTTATTGGTATATTTTATCATTATTATTTTTTATGCAGAGATTGTTTTGTAAATTCATTCAAGAGTCTTAATCTCTTCCTGCTTATTCCAAATCTCATGTATATCCTTCCTTTCGATTTGTCAATTTGATTGCAAATATTTCAGGTTCTGCTCTGTTCTATCCGCATGCAAATAGTCATTAGTTAGAAGAGATTAAAGTCAGAAGAGCCGCCTTCGATAGGATTCAAGCCCTTTCACAAAAATAATTCGAGCTAAAGGTATGTATGGCTCTGATTTCTCTTTTCTTCTCTCTCAATAGGTTAACCTTGATGCCATTGCTCTGGGCATGTTGAATACATGTAATATTTTGTGAACAAGAGGTTTAATCGACCTTTTCAGTRATTTAACAAGARGYTATCTTTCTCATTAGTTTAAKCTGAATCTTTCTTTTCAGGGCTTAATCTACTTATATTATCTCTGTTTATGTAACTAATTTTCCATTGGCTTCTCGGTAATTAGTTTAATATGCTTCTTGAACARCTTCACTTGCCCATCGTTGCTRACTGAATTTAGGATTCGCATTATCTGATTAGTTAAATGACCCACATYCCATGTATTTTTACTTTGTTTTTTACARCARCCTCYCAAACTGRCTTCACCCATTACGTGTCAAGAAAAACGGGGCTGGCCATACKGACACTTTACTACTATTCACAATCSTAATTCTGCGATCAATAGACTGTTTGTGTTATGYTTAATGGCTTTCACTTTGAGGTTTTATATATCCATTAAACATTAACCTTTTCTTTTTTACTTAACATTTGCAATTTAGCAAATAAATTCAATTTCAATCAATAAATATCAATATATAAGCATAACAAAAATCCGTATTCTAATTGTTTTTTTTTTTTAATATTTTCTGTTTATTTTATTAGATATTTTTCTAGAAATTATTAAATTTATAGATTTGAAAGATTAGTTTTGTATAATACAATTTAAAGAAAAAAAAATTGTGATTTCCTACAAATTATAACTAAAAAGGAAAATGTAAAACAAATAAACAACCCCTAATTAAATTTTAAAGATTAAAAATTTTAGAAATTTGTATGTGTATTTTTACCCCTATATAAATGCTTTTTCTTTCACTAGATTACAAATTATAAACCTTACCCATCATTACAAATATCATACTATAATAAATAGCCTCACTCCTAGTGAATTTTGAATAAATAACTGTATAGCCTATTTTATTATTATTATCCCATTGAGTTGGTTTTAGTGAGTATTATCCCTAAAACTTTACTTTTAAATCCCCAAAATATTGAAAGTTAAAACCTCATGAGTAAAGAAGTTGCTTTCCAGAAATTATTGAATTTATAAATTTAAGTGATTAATTCTGTGTAATCCAAGTGCTTCAAGAGATTTTTGAACATTTATATCACCAAATTACAACTAAAAAACAAAAATATAAAAAAAATAAACAACTCCTAATTAAATATTACAGATTATAAATTTTAAAAATTTATTACAGATTATAAACAACCCCATATATTAATGCTCTTTCTTTCACTAGATTACAAATTATAAAGCTTAACCATTATTATAAATATCATACTATAATAAATAACTTCACCCCAAATAAATTTTGAATGAATAGAAATTTGTATGTATCATAAATTTTGAATGAATAGAAATTTGTATGTATCTTTCTTTCACTAGATTACAAATTATAAAACTTACCATTATTATAAATATCATACTATAATAAATAACTTCACCCCAAATAAATTTTGAATGAATAGAAATTTGTATGTATCATAAATTTTGAATGAATAGAAATTTGTATGTATCTTTCTTTCACTAGATTACAAATTATAAAACTTACCCATTATTACAAATGTCATACTATGATAAATAGCTTCACCCCTCGTGAATTTTGAATGAATCACTGCATCAAGACGGAACTTAACAAACATAGGCTATTTTATTATTATTGATGCATTGAGATGATTTTCGTAAGTATTATCCCTAGAACCTTAAAGGTTGAAACTACATGCCGACATGCGTACAGAAGTTTATTTTAAATCTCCAAAACCTTGAAGATTGAAACCCCACAGAACCTCATGCCTGCTTGCGTACAATATCCCATTGAGTTGACTTTCGTCTAGTCTTATCAATAGCCTCTGAACATTGATTTTTGTTAAGTCTTATCAATCGCTTTTGAACTGCCATGATATATATTCGATATGAAGTGCGCCTCTGCTCGATGCAAGTTATAATATGTGTACTGTGTGTCGGTTTATATGTAAAGATTTCTTAGTCATATTGTAAAAATATATGTTATAATATGTGTATTGTGTGTCAGTTTATATGTAAGCATTTCTTAGTCATATGTATAAATATATGAATTGTTTTTCTTTATTTTTAGATAAAAATAAAAGAAATAAAAAAATTAAGGTTTTTAATTTTCAAATATATTGTATTAATTGTTTTTATTTAAATTTTTAGATTCATAGATATAGTGATTATTTATGTATAATTTGAATGAAAAATTTAGTAAAAAATTGTTAGATTAGTAGATTTAGTAACTATTTCCAATTATTTGAGTTTTTTAGCATGATGAATCTATTTCTATATTCAGAAATAGATTTTGAATAACAAAAAATAGTGATTCATGTAAATTTATATTGAATAACTCAAACAAAAAAAAACATTTCACACTTTAATTTAAATTTAAAGCATCTCCATCTTCCATTTTAGTTTTCAAGTAGATTTTATGCCTTGCTTGTTGAAGCTATATATTTATTTTCAATCGAGCTTAGGAACAATTCATTAGGTTAACTATTCTTTTTTAATAAAAATAGAAGAGTTAGAGTTTTCCTAAAACAAGATTCATGGTTTTAGTATTAGATTATGTTAAATGGTTTATCTCTAAATTTTATAATTTTTGTTTTTGGTGTATATAGTATGTATTTATACTTATTTGTTTTTTCATTTATACATATTATTTTTTAAGCTTGGAAAAATAAGATTCCTTAATCTTTACATAGTGTATAAATATATGAGTTTTTTTCCTTTTTTTTTTAAAGTAAAAACAAAAGATATAAATTTAAGTTATGAATTGTTTTTATCATTTTTAAATAAAAATAAAAGAATTAAAGATTTTAATTTTTAAATATATTGTGTTAATTGTTTAAATTTAAATTTCTTATGATAATAAATTATATGATTTTTATATTATAATTTTATTGAAGTATTTATTTGTATTAACTTTTTTATAAATTCATTATTTATGTTAGTTATTTCACATTTGGTTTCTAATCTTTTTTAAGTGTGTGATGTAAATTTATTATATGTTTGTTGTCATTTAGTTAATTTATTTGTATTGCTTTGTATTTTCTATTAAAATTATGTAATTTTTACTTTAATTAACGTAATGGATCCATGATTCTCTATTCTATATTCAAAAATAGATTTAAGTTGTATATTATTATATTATAAATTTGTTCAAAGCATTATTATCATTTTATGAAAGGAAGTATTATGTGAGACTTGGGCCTTGGGTTATATAAAGGGTTAGTCTTAGGTTTAGGCTTATTATTAGGGTTTTAGACTTAAGGTTAGGCTAGGATATGATAAGGTAGTCTATCTAGGTTGGGCTAGATCAATCTATGTAGGTTAGGGTAGAGTAGGCTACACTAGGTTAAGGTGAGATGAGCTAGGTTAGGTTGGCTATCATACTAGGTTATTGTAGGGTAGGTTATATTAGGGTAAGTTAGGGTAGGGAAAGGTAGGATAGGTTAGGCCAAGTTGAGCTAGGCTAGGTTAGGTTAGGTTAAGTGATGCTAGGATAGGCAAGGTTAGTTTAAGGTAGGATAGGTTAGGTTAGGCTAGCATATCTTAGGGTTAGATAGACTAGGCTAGCTCAAGGTAGGCTAAGGTTAGGTTAGGCTAGAATATCTTAGGGTTGGATAGACAAGGCTAGCTCAAGGTAGGCTAATTTAAGATACACTAATGTAGGTTAGGACAGGTTCAACTAAGCTAGTCTAGGTTGAAGGTTAAGACAGGTTAGATTAGGTTAAACAAGGCTATTCTAGGGTAAGGTTAGGCTAGTATACTTTAGGGTTGGTTTAGGTTATACTAGGTTATGCTAGACTTGGGAGAAATGGAGGGAGAAAGAGAGAAGAGGGCTCCAAGAGGGGGAGAGAGAAGGGGGGGAGGAAAGGAGKGAGSAAAAGAGGGAGAGAATKGGGGGAGTGAGAAAGAGAGTGGGGTAGAGAAAGAGGGGGGTAGAGAGGGAGAAAGGGGAGAGAAAGGAAGGGACACAAAGACAGAGAGTCAGGGAGGAAAAGAGAGAGGAATAAGTAGGAGGGATGGACGGGAAGAGGGTGAGAGAGAGTGATGCAGGAGCATCACCAACTCATCAAGCGAGCCAGCACATCAAGCAGAGATTAGTTGGATAAACAAACCCAAATTTTTGAAATGCTTTGGGATTGTAGCGCAAGTCTTTAATGAGCCATTTATGAAAAGCGCCATTTGCATATTGTATTGGACCTTGAGCCTTAAGGTCTCGTCCTTTCGTAGATAGGAGGCATTTACTAGATTTAATGCTGGTAGATAGGATGTTTAAGTCTAGATCTGATAGTTAGAGTCCGAGAGGGAAAACGGATATAGACACCCTCATTGTACATTGTAACATTATTGAAGTAGGAGAGCAAGAAGAACAAGAAGAGAATGTTGTATGAAGAAAACCCATGTACAGACAGTTGAATTAATAGAAGGAAGCTTTGATTCAAGCACATGGTTTGTGTTGTTTTCTCTATGTATTGATGTTATGCTCAGGAATGTTTTTTTTATTGTTATGCACTTGCTTCGTATATGCTGGGCATGTGATTTCATGTTTCAAAACTGAAGTCTGAAAGGGAGAGAGAATGAGTTTTCAATTGTTTCTCTATCTGAGCCAGGAGATTCCTGCAAGGTGGGTAGTTGAATTCATCCGCAGGGAGTGCGTTGATGGAGGCTCAGTAGCCTAACTCTTGTTCTCATTCACCCAAAAGTGTAAGTGGGTTGTTGAAGCCGTGCAAGGAGTGCGCAGGCTGAAGAAGAAGTCTGAGTTGTGAATCTGAGAAGAAAGAAACCAAAGACTACTACTGCAGAAGTACATAGAGTCGGAAGGATTCATCATTTGGGAGTTGTTGAATGATTTCCGCAAGGAATGCATGCAAGTCCCTTTGAAAGAATCAGAGTGGAAAAAATTAGGAGGTATAGCACCTTCATGATATCGTCGAAGGAGAGTATCGAGTCCTTGCATCGTGAAAGGTTTCAGGCAAGAGTTGCAAGTGCGTGCATAGAGATCTCTTTTTCCTAAGAGGTTGTGGAAGCTGAAGAAAGCTCAGGAGGAGCAAGGCCTTCGAAATTATCGAAGACTGCACAGGAGTTTTTTGTGCCAAGAAATACTCAAGGAGAAGGAATCCTAGCCATTGATCTCGAAGGGATACATGCCAAGGAACCAGGGAGTCATCGGGGTTTGGCTCATTGAAGAATCGAGATTTCTGGACCCAAGAGTCTTGTGCATGTTGAAACGCGATTTGCAATTTCTCGATACGGTCGGAGCCATTGATTGGAGGGACACGTGTCCGAGGATCTAAAGGCGTCAGGGTTCAACATTTCAAAATTCTCGGAGACGAGAGAATCACAGCAGGAAGAGTTGAGAAATCCCGAAATGTGATGGTCCCACAGTCACGTCAGTTCAGTGGAGAACAGGTGTCGAAGGGTCAATCCTTGAGGGGATATAACGATAAGTGGCATCGGAGATCGGAGGATAGGAGATATTGAGGGCATAATCCCTACACATTTAAATTTCACGAAGTCCGAAATTCTGATAAGGGAAAGGATCGTGGTCTCGTGTACCGGGAGGTCACGTGCAAAAAAAGAGCTAGCCGAAGGAAGCTAAGGAGTGGAGAGAGCGCTATAGGGAATCAAAAATTGGGGATTTGCGAGCCAAGTTGTCTACGACCTCGTAAAAGCCGATTTCCCGACGGGATAATTCCCGACAAGAGCAAGGGACGCGTGGGTGGAACTTTCATCGGGTTTCAGGAATTTGTGAGACTCGAACCTGTGAGTTCAAGACTCACGATTACGCGAAGTCCAATTTCTCGATAAGACAAGGGGGGATCATAAGGAGAGTCCTGTGGGTGCAGAAAATCCCGATAAGGGGTTTTGAAGAGTAATTCAGCTCTTCGTGGCGAACGGAAAGAAGGTCCTGTAGAAGTGGACGTGCCCTGGGTGGCACGTTTGCGTTAGAGTGGTATCAGAGAAGGTTGCTCTTTGCTTTCTGTAGAAAAGAAGAGAAAAATTTTCCATGCCGCTGAGGAGAGAAAGACAGTCAACTGATCCAGAGGACAGAGAGGTACGAAGAAGAGGCAGGCCGACAGGAAATCCAGAAATGGAGAGGCAAATGAGAGATCTTCGAGTGAGACTAGAAGATATGGAGGCAGCGCAGAGACGCACAACTAGTGTTAGAGATTTAAGTGACTTCGAAGGCAAAGTTGAGGCTGAACAACATGAAGAAGTTGCAGCCAAGGATGCAACGAATGAACGACTGATTAAATCTATCGCCAGGATGGGTGCGGAGGCGAAGATGGACATTCCAGTCTACAAAGGAAATCTGGATGCAGAGGAGCTACTGGATTGGATCCGAGCTCTTGAAACCTATTTTGATTATGAAAATATCGAAGAGGATAGGAAGGTCAGACATGTTGTCACATGCTTGAAAGGACACGCAGCATTATGGTGAGAGAAGCTTCAAGCAGATAGACGTTCCAAAGGTAGGCAGAAGATTAAAAGATGGGATCGAATGATTGCAAAGATGAAAGCAAAATTCATCCCAAGGGACTATCAAATCACACTTTTCAGAAGGATGCAGAACCTGAGACAGAAGCTGATGACAGTGAAAGAATACAGTGAAGAATTCTATCGACTGAACATCAGAGCAGGTCAACGAGAGAGCGATGATGACAAGGTTGCCAGATATCTGAATGGTTTGAGATACGACATTCAAGATGAATTAAGCATGGTTACCATCAGGACAGTGGAGGATGCTTATCAGATGGCTTTTAAAGTAGAAGAGAAGCTGAGCCGTAAGCAAGGATAGTGAGGGTGAGGCAGAAGTCAGCCCAAAGGCAAGGCAGTTTCCCAGGAGAAATATCAGAAGCCCAAGGAGGAATGAAATAAGCCTCAGGGTAAGATTGAGAGAGGTGGAACCTCACAGTGAGGAAAACAATATGTTGAATAGAGAGGACAGCATATAGAGAAAAAGGGAGATTATGCTGACACAAACACTTTTCCTCGTACCAGAGGTAGGGGAAGAGGCCGAGGTGGAGTAATCACATGCTTCACATATGGAAAGGATGGGCACAAGTCATTCGAGTCTCCAGAGAAAAAGAAGGATAGTGGAGAAGATCACATCGCCAAAGCGCAGAAGCGTGATGTTGAGAATAAATACATAGAAGGTGGAAGGTTGTTGATGATGCGTAAAGTTCTCTTAACACCTGGAAAGGAGGTGGAGGACTCAGCTCAAAGGACCAGACTATTCAGGATAGCTTGCAAAACCAAGGACTGGGTATGCAAGGTTATTATTGACAGTGGCAGCACAGATAATCTCGTTTCGATCAAGATGGTAGAGAAGTTGGAGCTGGAGACAACTGATCACCCGAGTCCATACAAAGTCCCGTGGCTACAGAAAAGACATTAGGTAAGTGTCACTAAACAATGCCTAATTGACTTTAAAATTGGAGGGT
>JASDQU010296557.1:8724-18764 GCA_032191745.1 Picea mariana | reverse complement strand
ATAATGATGATGATGATGATGATGATTAACTTCCACTAAGATAGAATTGGTCTATTGGATCTTAAGAGGGTAAGTGATTACTTAGGATTCTATCTTCAACCTTCTTAGTGTCACAAAGGTGACACACTCTTTTATCCCATGGCTTTTTAGGAATTGACCAATTTTCAGTTTCACTATGGAGCTACTAAGAATTTATGCTTATTTTTTTATTTACACTTGGCAAAAAAGATAGATAATTTTGATCTTCTAGATTAGGGTTGATTACATCCTTATAATACCTTAATTTTATTTTTTCCTCTAACTCTTTATCACACAACATTTTCTTCTTAAATTTTGATTTGAGGTTTTTTTCAATAGTATTTTTATTGTGCAAAATGGTATCTTTATTGTCATCGCCACTTGAGTCCATGGTCGTTATGACTCCATTTTGAAGTAATTTTAACTTATTTTTATACATTATGTATCTAGTCATAGTCATGCTCTCAATGAGGAAGAGACTTGTTTCTAAGAGGAGGATGGGATAGAGGTTATTTCCTTTAATTTTGAGATTATAGATTATTAAATTCTTTTGTATTTACTCTATCTTTTTCCAGAATTCAAGAAAGATATTACAACCCCACACTTCACATCCATAAAGTAATTAGTTTTTTTTTAATTTTCAAATCTTATAAAATAAATTATTAAACATCAAAATTATAATTGATTAATTAATATGATAATTAATCATATTTTTTTTAATTATTAATTTCAATTTTTATTAAACTATCCGAAAAAAATAAAGACTTTAATTATTTTATCAAACTAACAAAACCTTAAAAAAATTATGCACTTCAATTATTTTATCAAACTATCCAAAATATTCAACAAAAGAAAATTATTATTTGTTTTAAGACCAACAACGTATAAATTAACTCTCACTGTAATAGTAAAATCAAGAGAAACACGTGTAGATCATCTTATAGAGTTTCCATTGAGATAAGATATAGACAAGGAAAAGTACTTGTCGTTAGTTGGTTATGAGAGGTATCTCATAACTTGGGGTTTAAATATGAATTTAAAATTGAGCTACAAATTAATAGATGAATAGTTGTTATCAGAGGGAAGGACAATGTCAAATTAATATTAATAGATGAATAGTTGTTATCAGAGGGAAGGACAATGTTGTACACAAAAAGGCTGAGATTGATAAAATATAATGTTATACATACTCATAATTTGTATAGTTGTTATCAGAGTGAAGGATAATGTTATAAAAAAAAAGGAAGAGAATCATAAAATATAATGTTATACATAAAAGGGAAGAGATTGATAAAATTAAAAAGGTTAAGGTTAATAAATTTTTTACATATTTCAGTTAATTCATAAATAAGGTTGAAATTTATGGATTTACATATTTTAATAAATTGAAAATAAAAATTATATATTTTAATAAATTGGAAAAAAACAAAACAATAAAAAAAAACATAAATTATAAATGGATCAACTAAATATTATGAAAAGATTTTTTACTAAATAAAGAAATAGATTATGGAAGAATATTTGATCTTATTTATAAGAGTTATATAAATTTTCTATTTCAAAATTAAAATAACTTTATTTTCAATTATACTTTGAAATTATTTTAAAGAATTTTATTTTTCTTTTATAAAATTCTCAACTAAAATGTATCCATTGTGAACTTAATTTTAATTCTTACTCCATTCAATTTTAAGTATTTCTTTATTTATAAAGTTTATATTCAATATAAAAAATAAAAATAACAAATATTCAAAATATATATATATATATTTTTAAGTGAAAAAGTATTTAGGAAAAAAAATATTTTTACAACTAATAATCACTCCATTCTAATGAAACTACTTTGAAATATTTACTTATATTATCTTAAACACTATATGAAAATATTGTGAGACATTTACTATTATATTGATATAATAAAAGATATGTACAATCCAATCAAAAATATGTACAATCCAATCAATTGAAACTACTATAACATATTTACTTATATTATTGAATCCAATCTCCAACATAAATATTAAACATTATACATATTTTAATGTAAAAAAAAAACATATTATTTAAAAATATATATAAAATAATAGTATAAATTACTTAAAACTATTACAAAATATTTACTTATATATATAAAACTAGTCAAATATTTGCTATTATATTGATATAACAAATATTTATTAAATTGTATTGATATTTAAACTCTCATCATTTAATGAGATTAATATGAAACATTTATTTGTATTATTAATCAATTTCCTAACATAAATCTTAAATACTATACATATTTTAATTAATATAAAAGAAGAATATAAAATAATAAAATATATTCAACAAAACTATTATGAAATATTTACTTATATTATTTTAAACACTATAAAAAAATTAGTGCACCATATTTATTATTATATTGATATCACAAAAGATATTATTTATTATTATATTGATTAAATATACGTTACAATCAAATGAGAGTGTTATGAAATATTTACTTATATTATTGAATCCATTACATAAATCTATATCTATCTATATATATTAGATTAAAAAAAAAACATAAAATAATAATATATGTTCGTTACATAACCAAGGCAAGTGCCATCCAACAAGAAGGTTATTAAAGGCAATTCTAATTTTCTTGGATTCCCACATTGCTCATACCTTGACTTTAAGTCATTCTTTAATGCTTTGAATTCCCATTTGAAATGCCGTACTAATAAATGAACAACTTGAGAGCATAAAGTTATAACGAGGTTATTCAAACCAATTCTACTTTCATAGATTCCTACTTTGAGCCTACCTTGACTTTGGGTCTTCCTTTAATCTTTACTTTCAGTTCCCATTCCAAATACCGTACTAACAAATGAATAACTTGAGAGCATAAAGATTCCCACTTTGATCCTTCCTTGACTTTAGGTATTTCTTTAATATATGCTTTCAGTTCCCATTCCAAATGCTGTACTGGCAAATGAATAGTTTGAGTACAAACAAATGAATAAATTGAGTGCGGTAAAGGTGCATCCATGGTGTAAACATACATTACTGTGATTGTTTAAAATTTAATAAAATTGTTCATTCTCTACTATATGTAGTAACTTAAATATAAGTTTAATTTTTTTTTTTTTTTTTAATGAGTTTTGTTTAAAATTTTATTGGAAGTTTAGAAAGTTGGAAATTTTAGTATTGAAATTATATATTTGAATTGTCTTAAGGTTTTGGAGGGAGTTAAATCTATTTAAATAAAAATGTGATTTAACCAACAATTATATTGAGATTTTTGAAAGAGCTAAATTCATTTAAATAAAATTATGATTTCGCCAACAATTATGTCACTAAATTCCAATATAATTGACAAAACCTATAATAATATCATTGTACCTTCAATCTGTGACAGTTGTTTTATTTTTAAAATGTCACTTTAAACATCCCGGTACTGCTGGTTGACATTCAACTTATGCTATTTCAATCTCCAAATAGAGTTCAATTGCTTTCAAATTTTAGCTTGGCATGTAGTTGATTGTTCCATTATATCTGTTCTCGACACATCCCATATGATTTGACAAATAATAACCATATTTATTGTGGTTGGGTGAAAGAGTTTACAAGAAAAAGAAGTTGATAATATGTGGCTGTGGAAGAGATGATGTGAAATATGACATTTGATTTGTTTGTCTGAATTTTCTCTGTTGACCAGTGTGGCTTGGCTGGATGCACATAGTGATAAGTGCAAGTTTGAAATCTTTCTATTAATAATAATTGTATCTTAGTTTGTAAATATTAAGCATCATGTATTGAGTTAATTATTAGTTTACTGTTCGATATATTATGTTTGTTGGATATACAATATTTAAATATTAAGCATCATGTATTGAGTTAATTATTAGTTTACTGTTCGATATATTATGTTTGTTGGATATACAATATTTATCATCTAACGGATATTATGAAAAAGCAATGAATCAATGATGGATTGACTGTATGGTACACTTTTTCCTTAATACACACTTTGATGGAGTAACTAAATTCTGTCTTAAAAAGAGTTTATCCCATGAAATCATGTGTCTTGAGTTTTGTGTAATTACTAAACCTTTTACAATTATTCTTATACATGTTTTATTGTGAGCAATAGTAAAAGAAGTAGTCTAAAATAGTCTGCAAGCTTTACAGTTTTTTCTTATTTCTGGTCATATTTTTCAAATCATGTTTGTCAAAAATCCAATCATATTAAAAAATGGTCATATTTAATTGTTTTAAGTTTTGGTTTATTTTCACCTGAATTTGTAACATAAATCTTTATGAAATTTTAATTTAAAAAATCTAACCATATTAAAAAAAAGAACTCAAAAATAATTAAACACTAAAATTATACAGAATTAATTACTCAAATCTACATATCTAATCATTTCTAAAGAATTTCAATCAAAATTAAACAAAAAAAATATAACAATTTCTGAAAATTTTCAATAAAATTAAAATATATATATAAAATAACCAAAACTTAAAACAATATAAGTTTTTAACCTAATTCTGATTTGCAATTATACATCATATCAGGAGACCTTTAATCGTGTACTGTGTACTATACCTTCCATTCTAGTTGGAATTTGTCAAAATAAGAAATTAAAATTAAAATCGTGTACAATACCTTCCTCCTGGTTGGAATTTGTCAAAATAAGAAATGAAAATTAAAATTGCTTGAACGTCTCCTGAGAGGATGTATAATTTCAAATCAGAATTAGGTTAAGTATTTTTCAATCAACTTTTAGATCAACGGAGACAGCTGTGATGCTGTAAAGTCAAGGGTTTCATCCCCGGGTAACTGCTTTATATGATGTATTACTGTGCAGACGTGAATCGACCTTATCGTCTGCGAGTTCCAGACTACAATATATTCGAGGTGCAGAAAACACAGAGAAAGCAAAAGACCTGTGATTCCACCAGCCTTGGGCCGGTGACGTAAGTTATCACAGTACCTCATCGAAAATTAAGCTTTGCGACAATATTTATTTTGTAGGGTCATTACCACGTTTTCATATTCCCGTGTTCTCAGATTTTACCTGGTGTGTTTGTGCGGGCAAATAAAATCAAGGATTTTGTCTATATGAAAAATACATTATTGACACATCTCGGGCTTGTTAAATTATAGGCTTTCTGTCACATTACTTTTGTTTTTACTGTTCTTGAACAGTTCCCAAAGCAGATAAGATATTTTCAGATAAGATAACATTCAAAGCGGGTTCGTTTGTGGAAAGTTGATAAAATGTAGAGAGTTTTTTTTCAGCTGCCCTTTCGATTCCAGGAGTTCAGTTACAGACATGCACGATGGCTATTACAGTTGTATTATTTCTATTTGAAGTTGACCTCCAACTGTTTTAATTGATTCAAGCCCTTTGGTCTGAGGAGCTTGTACAGTTTCTCTTCCTCCATCTACCTCTCGCTGTGATATTCTTGCCTCGGCATCATGGCTAGAATGCACACCGTAGAAAACATAAAATACGATGGCTATCAGACTCCATATGCCGAATCTTTCATAGGATTTTTTATCCAGACTACTCAATAAGAAGACGTTGAGAAATATAGAAGCTGCAGGGAACCATGGCATTAGAGGGACTCCCCAGTCCTTGGGGTGATGTGCAATGGGCACCCACATCTGAAATCCAGCTATTAATGCAACTGAAATGGTTCCAAACACGACTAAACCCCACCACCCGTTTTCATGGAGCTGCCAGAAAAGAGCAAACCCAGTGGCGCTTGCTGAAAAAAGCAATAGGAAAACAACTGTTGCCAATGACTTTGTCACTCCAATCTTCACATGTCGATGGTATATAAGAGCATTTGCAACAATGTAGAACACCACAAGGGTTCCAATGGATATCATATTCAGCACTATCTTCAGTTCGGTGAACAAAGAAATGAGTGCTGTGCAAATGCCTGCGTATCCATAAATCCATTGAAAGAAAACTATCAAAAAAAATTATATTCTATTCTATACTGTAACAACAACAACAACAGGCGACAGTTTTAATCTCAACATAGCAATTTCCATGGCCACACTTAGTTCGGTTGCCATATGGTACAGTGCCCCATAATGATCGGTTATGATTGAGGGAGACCTTAGAACAATTAGACAATTGTCCTTAAGAAATCATGATTTCTTATGAATTTGCTGCCCCACTTTGAGATTCTAATGATAATGGCCAAGTTCATTCAACTATGCTGCAGTGAGAAGAGAAAAGTGTTTACCTAAGAACAAAGTGGCATTCATAGGAGTGCCTGTACTGGGATGGACTCGTGCAAACCAATATGGAATTAAACGAGCTCGCCCAATCACGCACAAGTACCGAGCTTGCCCAAGCATTGCCACTAGAAGTGACGTTACGATTCCCAGACTAGCCCCAAGACCCACCACGTTTGGCACCCACCTCCACCCTCCCAATTTCTTGAATGCCTCTCCTGTGAAGGCGGCCGATGCATTGATCTGCATTTTTTTACAGCACCGCATGAGGTAAACCTCCATAAATTTTTCCTAAACCAAAGTTGCTGATGCTAGCAAAGAAGTTTTAGGGAAAGATATCATATAAATTTCTTCATTGAGCAGGATGAGCCACACACCTGATCATAGGGCGTAAGAAAGCAGAGAGCTACAGAAACAAGGCAATAGAGTAGGGAAACGAGGACGACAGATCCCGAGACTCCGATTGGGAGGCTCTTGGAGGGGTTTTTGATTTCCTCGGCCAAAGTTGAGACGGAATCATAGCCTATATAACTGAAATAAACAATGGCAGCTCCGTCGAAAATGCCTCTGGCTCCAAACGGCGCAAATCCACCTTTGTTTGAAGGGTTTGCAGGCTTTGTGAGATTTCTGGCTTCCCCGTTAGCAAAGCCGGCAACGATGATGAATGTGAAAAAGAGGAGGTGGAAGGACGTCACCGCTATGTTCAGTATGGAGCTCTCTTTTGTGCTGCAAGAAGATAGGTTTCATTAATCTGATCAAACGAAGAGATAAACCATTAATACACACAAGGAAGGAGAGTCAGGTCACCTGTGACAGAGGCATATGGTAAGCAAGATCACTAGAGCGAGGGCAGGAAAGTCGAGCATGTTGTACCCTTCAGCTAAGCCATTCGCTTCTATCCGCCAGGCATCTTTATGAACGATCCCAAATACGCTTGGAAAATATGATGTAAAACTGCGGGCCACCGCAGCATTAGAGAGGACATACTCCATAAGCAGATTGGCTCCAGCAAAATATCCTGCAAATTCACCTGTTCCCCATAATTTTTCATGTCAGTCCAACACCCAGCTGTCATCAGATTACATTTAAGGCACCCAAAAAAATATCGGAGCCTCCAAGGGCTCATGTCTTCTAGTGTCCTATCTACAACGCATGTATAATAAAGAAAAAAAATGCATTAATGGATAACAATTGGGGAGTTAGTACCAAAAGTGATACGAAGATAACTGAAGGCGCCTCCTGCTACTGGCATCTCTACTGCAAACTCTGTGTAACAAAAAGCTGAGAGCAGTGCAGAAACACCAGCTACGACGTACGCCAAGACTACTGCAGGGCCTGAAGTTTCATTGGCTACAGGGCCAGTAGTCACAAAAACTCCCGCTCCCAGCATCCCTCCGATTCCCATGCCTACCAAATCATACCACTCCAACTTTCTCTGCATATATGCCCCTGAACGTCGTCTGATTTGTGACATTTCCTCAGCAGGTGTCCATGTTGCTCCCACCCTTTCCTTCAACCTTTTGGGAGTCTGAGCCAAAGCACTTGAATAACTTGCCCATCCAGAGAAACTGGAACCCATCTCCATGTTTTGATCCTCAACCTTGCTATAATCATCCATGCCTATTAACCCAAAAACTTCCTTTCTATGCTGGTCTATATCTCTTTGTATAGAGAGAGACACACACACAGACGGGCAGAATTACCTCTAGCCACTGGGATTAAAGTTTCAGGCTCTATCCACTATAACTTACGCGACAGTAGCATTTAATATTCTAATCTGAACCAAAGTAAACAGCACAACTCTCTCTAGCCACTGGGATTAAAGTTTCAGTCCCTATCCACTATAACTTCAGTGCCAGTAGCATTTAATATTGTAATCTGAATCAAGTGAACATCATAACTCTAAGCAATGCAGAAAGAGTCAAATAGATATTGCCTACTGATCTTCTGACACTATCAATATAAACGATAATATATATAGATAGATCTAGTTCTGCAGAGATGAAGAGAGGAGATAGATCAATCATTCAAGCCACACTATAGAACTATAGTGAATTTGTACGTTTGAGTATTCTTTCCTTTATTGTTAATTCGCCATTATTTCTGTCCATCCAGTCTCTGATACCTAATTATTATTTTGTTCTCTGATATTATAAAAGCGAGCATGGTTGCATTAAAATAAATAGCAGATGGTATAAAAGAACCTATCTTGATAATGATTCTCCAGCTTTAAAATATACAAAATCCATTCTGTATAGTAACGGCACTTGCTGACAGTTAACCGCCAACTGTCAGATACATTATCTACTCGATTCTCTGTGCCGACGCACATGCTTATCCATAAATATATACACTTCAATATTACCATGGCATTAGAGCAAAGCGAATGTTCTCTCCACTAAAATCTACTTCTTTTCTTGATAATAAGAGTTTTAAAATCTGAGAAATCAATAAAATAAAATAAGAGTTTTAAAATACTACAAATCAATAAAATAATTAAAAGATTGGTCTCTTTATATATATATATATTTTCAAAGTCTGTGATTGAGTGTGTTGTTAAGGTAATCTATGATGTTAAAGTCATCAGTTGACAAAAAATCCAGCTATGTTAAGGGTTGGTTTGTTGTTGTCTCTAAGCCACAAGCTAGTCCTCCAAGTCACAGATAAACTAACAATATATATATATATATATATATATATATATATATATATATATATATCCACTCAAGTTGGATGGGGTCTACGGCTAGGGTTTCCGTGGCTGCAGACCCCTTGTTTTTTCTCTTCTACTGCTTTGGTGCATTTATTCATGCAGCCTCCTTTGCCCAGAAGATTCTTTCTCCCCGGAGTTTCTCTCTATTTTGGAGTTTTTCTTCTCAGATTATCCATGCAAAGCAGTTCTTTTCTCCGCGTCGTTTATTTTTCGTGCGTGGTTTGGGTTCTCTTTGGTTGATGGCGACGGTTAGTGGCTTCTAGCGGTAGCTTCTCCTGGGGATGTTGCATCTTCTCCCCGAGCCTTCCTCTTTCTCAAATCGATTCTTGTGCCTGGATCCGTCCCTCCTTAGGGTGGTGTCATGGTCACAGTGCTTGCTTCTTCAGTTTTAGGTCGCAGTTTTCTTGTGGGTGTGTCTGTGGGGGCATCGTCTGGGGTTCTTTCTCTCAGATCTATTGTTTCTAGGAGGGGCTAGCGGTTCATCCTTTGTGGGAGTGCAGATATGGGATTGAGTCTTGGTGTGGGTGCTTCCGCTTTTATCTGCTCTGGGTTTGTGGTTCCTCTCTCGGGTTTCTTTGATTGTTCAAGGTTTGATGTATGCTCAGATCCGGCTCCTACTGGCACCTATTGATGTCTCATTTCCTCCACTTGACATGGGTTGTGCCATATCTTTGAGGTCCTGTCTTGGGTGTGCGGTGTTGCAGGCTGACACTTTGAGGTCGTGTTGAGAGGGTGTGTTGTTTCTGGTCTCATATTGGTCGAGGTCTCCATCGATGTTGTTGTTTTCTGGTTTTATTGATCTGAGGATATCATACCTCTGTGACCTAGTCCTTTCGACCTCCTAGGTCTCTTGGGATTGCATATTTGGGGTTATTCCTGTCACGGGATCTCTAGTCTGGGGTTTTGACCAGCCCAGTTTGGGGTTCATTTCGAGTTCTTTCTTCTTCATTTTCTTTATGGCATCC
This sequence comes from Picea mariana, assembly GCA_032191745.1. NCBI lineage: Eukaryota > Viridiplantae > Streptophyta > Pinopsida > Pinales > Pinaceae > Picea > Picea mariana. The sequence goes on along the minus strand of JASDQU010296557.1, from coordinate 8,836 downwards.
AAGCCATTTATTTTTCCCCTTGGGATCTTTCTACCCATGCTTCAGTCGTGCTAAATGCACCTACAAAATGTAATTTGGATAAAATTACATTTTTTTTTCGAGGAAAGAAAAA
>JASDQU010296556.1:0-14115 GCA_032191745.1 Picea mariana | reverse complement strand
TAAACATTCAATATGATTTTGCAATAAGCTAAAAACAGTCCAATCATCAAAATATGCTTCCAAAAATTTATGTAAAAACTCCTTGAATGCTTCAACCACCACCCTAGAAAATATGGTTGGTGCATTCTTCAATCCAAATGGTATCATTGTGTACTGGTAGGATCCCCATTCTATAGAAAAGGTGGTCTTATGGCGATCTTGCTTGGAAATCCTGATCTAATGGTATCCTGAAAATCCATCTGTGAAGGAGTAGACCTCCTGTCCTCCCACATTGTCTAACACTTCATGAGTAAATGGCATAGGGAATGGGTCGTGCAAACAGGCATCATTCAGCTTCCTGAGATATACACAGATCCTGATCTCTTTGGTCTTCTTATCCTGCACCACCATAGGGCTAATCCATTCTGACTCTTCAACAGGTTCTATGATTCCTGCTTCCAACATTTTGTTGAGCTCAATCTTGACTTTCTCCTTATACTTGGGTTTCAATATGTAGGGTCTCTGCTTGATTGGCCTTGCATCTGGTTTCAAGGGGATATTCATCTCTCCCATGGGCCCTTTAATTCCCTTCATATCAGTGAACTTGGTTGGAAACAAGTCCTAGAATTCATGCAATAATTTTTTGATCTTGTCAATAGTGACAGCATCCCAATAATATCCAACGTTTACAAGCTTCGGTGTTTGCTATGTTCCAATGTTGACTTTCTTTATTTTAATTGGTTGTCTAATAAAAGGTATCTCCACTCTTGTTCCTTCTATGTCTCTCTGTCCTTCTATTTCTGCGATGTTCACATTCCTAGGATCATCCTCTTCATCCATGTTGATATTGTAACAACCTTACAATTTCTGAAGAGGTGCAGTCCATTCATCCTCTTCTTGCTCAACAGTGTGGGTAGGTGCCTCCTCAAAGACTCTTTGTCTTACAATATATAACGCTTAATCCACTATAGGATATTGTCTTTCAAATAAAAGGTAGTTAAAAAGTTCTGAGTCATACCTTTCTAATATGCAGGGGTGAGGCATAGTTCTGCTTGAAGATACCAATTGATAGGGGTTGTGTCCAGCATGTTAATGAATTTGTGCACCCAATTCTCTTGAGGAGTGCTTCTCCATGCCTCCTTGCAACTTTGCACATGGTCCTTCGGGCAGCTTCGACCTGTGTATCTAACTTCACATCCTTCTACTTGTTCTGAAAACCATGTTGTCATCAAAGTGTGACATTGTACCCAGTCTATAATGTTGTTTTTTTGTGTTCCCCACTATCTTTCTTGAGTTGCTTTCAAGGCCTCATACAGTGACAACAACCTTTGTTGTATTGGTACAATTTCTTCAAATTCCAACAAGAAATATTTTAAATGATTTAGACCATCAAAGGTGGGCAAGTTACTTACTTATGTTCCAATCTAACGAACTTCCCTGGTCAGTCTAGCGCATCTCCGTGTAGATACTTCATACATTTTGTTTTTCCAGTTCTCCAGTTCTTCCTCTGAATCTGATGAAAATGCATTGTCACTTCGCCAACTTAAGTTCCCATCTGTTGTAGGATTAATGTAATCCTGATGTCTGGCTGTCAATTTGTATATGTTTTCTAGTTCATATGCAAAGTCTTCTTCTCTGATGGGCTTGGTATACTTGTGACCTTTGTTGACGATTCAAAGGTGCAATGACCCTAAGGCCATCTCCTTCAAATGTCATTCTTCTTTTCTTTAAATCAACCACAGTGGAATTATTGAAATCCCAATCAATTCCTAACAACGCAGGATAAGAACAACTATCATCAACTATCTCAATCACCTCGAAGTATGCAAACGTCCTTACTCCGTCGATGTCCATAGGGACATGCTCCAGCCTCCCAAAGGGGCTTACTCCCTACTAATTAGCCATCCTGAGCTTGATAGGGGAATAAATCAGCTTAGGATTTCCCATCAGTGCCCAGGTTTTCTTCATCATGACATTGACTTCCGACCCTAAGTCGAGGACCGCGCAGTCTATATCATACTCTCCAATTTGAGCATTAAGGTGTAATTCCTTATTTGTCCTTCTCTTTTTAGATACTTGGTGTGCTTCTCTATTCAGCAAGGGTTCTGGATTTCCTAGATCATACTGTCTGATTAAATTTTGTAGCTCTTGTATAGTGCTTTCATCCTTAATCAAACTAATGCAAGTACATAAGAGTTCCATGAGATTTATTACCTCTTTTTCTTCTCCTGGTAGAGCAGAATGATCGAATGCTAGAGGCATTCCACATTCTCTTACTTCTGGTCATGTTTTTGATGAACAACCCTGGACTCTCCCGAATTATTTTCTTGCCTCCTCAAATGTTTGGTTTTCTTTCCTTGCATCAAACACTTGTGTCTTCTCTGTAGATTTTCTAACCCCTGATTCTTTTGTAGTATTTCTTGGGGCCACTCTGTCTTCTCCTGTAATAGCGCTTCCTCTAGTGATTACAATGAATCTGGGATCCTCTCTGTGAGGTTCTGCTAAGATTAATTGTACTTGTTGGTTTCCTCCTCGTCTTTCCTGAAGTTTGGATAACAATGCAGGAAAATCTTCAATTACATGCTCAAGTGAGTTGCAGTAACTCCAAGTGGTACAAGGGTTCTGACAATCCCTTGCCAAATGTCTTGATTGTGCGCAGTTGTAACAAATGATCTAACCTTGACCTCGACCCATGCCTCCTATTTGTCCTCTTCCTCTCAATCCATCATGAGGGTTGAATCTTTCTCTTCCTGGGGAATTATAATGTGGAGTAGTTTCGTCTTATTGTACTTCACCTTGGATCCTATATGTCTCTCTTGATCATTCATGTAGTAGGTCATAAGCTCTATAGTCTTTCTCATTGTACCCCACATATTTACAAAAGGTGCAGTAAACGTTTGTAGGTGTCTGAACATATTTTTGCATGTAATAACATTTACCAGGGCGATGTTGATTTCTACATACCTCGCACCAAGGTAGAGTAATTTGTTTCAGGGCTCCTGAGGCCAAGTATTCATGAAATAGTGGACAGTGCTCATTGTCATGGCCTCATGATTTTCATCTAATGCACCAGATATCTTCTCTTTTATCTTTTCCCTTGTCTTTCTTCATATCTTCGACTTGTAGAGACAAGGTAGTTAACTGACTTAAAATTTAACTCATACTTGAGTTGGATTCTCCCATAGGGACTGATTCTAGTTTCATGGTGATCTCCAACGCCTCAGCCTACAAAGTGATCTTCTGTTACATTAGAGGGACTCTGATGTGTGGCAATAGGGAAGAAATGAACCATTCCTTGTTCTGCTCATCTGGGATCTGAAAAGTCAACTGACCTGTTAAGGTCTTAAACCTCTGATCAAACTCCCAAATAGGTTCATCTACTCTATGCTTGATTTCTTTTAGTTATGTAATGCATTGTGACTCTGACTTAGGTTTCTTGAATTCTGCAACCAACGCATTCTTGATCTCATTCAGCAGTTCAGGCTGTGCAATTCCTTGGACAAGTTTCATGTACCAGCTTAGTGTGCGGTCTTGTAGGGTAGTACTAAATTGAGCTCTCTTAACTACTTCGTCAATGATGATCAAGATCTTCAGATCAATCTCCCCTAAATATAGGGAGCCTCATCTCATCGGACATAGATCTTCCTAGGTTACTTGATTGAGTATGTTTTAAAATTCTAGTGGCAGTGCTTTGAGTGCTCTGGTGGCTCTGACTACTTTGATTGCTTAATGCTTCTAAAACAATAGGAGGATTAATAGTACTTACTTCAACAGTCTGCGCAGTTCTTGAAGTTTTTTATTCTTCCCAGTGAGGTTCTTCAATATTCTCTTCTTTTGTCCTAGATAACATTGAATGTTCCTCATTCAATAGTTCTTCTTCCTCTCCACTATAAAAGCCTTCATCCTATATTAGTGGTTCATGGTTCTATTCAAACAAGTTCACCAAAGGAACCTCTTTGAAGATTCTCCCATTGCACGTATGTCCCACCTCTGCGTCGTTGTCACTGTCTGAATTCTTGAACATTAGCTTTTCGATCAAACCAACTACTGTACCTTCAAGATGTTCTTCTCATGTAATAACATCTTGATATTCAACTTTAAGAAGTGTAAAAATTTTCCTCTCGGTCCCTTAAATAAATACCTCTCTTCTTGGCTATACGACTCAACTCTGTCGATGGAAAACTCAGTGATGTACCCTCCAATAGTGATATCAAACTGGTGATATACTGCTCTTGACACAACATTATCAACTCTCTTGACCTTATTGATCAGCGTCGATGTCCAAACCACAGGTGGTCTAGATCTAATCTCAAACTGGGTATCTACTAATCTCACTAGCCACTCGTATAGTTCTTGATGAATTCCTCCAAACAAAATCTCATGTATATCGGTAAGATATACCTTCCCAACCAATCCTTTGTACTAAGATTAGGGTTCTTGTTCTGGGCTTCAACGAAGTCCTTTTCTTGATCTTCTATCCACTTCTGAATCTCTGTCTCTGATGGAAACCACCTTGACATTCCCTCAAGAAGATCCATGTCCCAGAAATGGAACCATTTTTTGGCACAGGGGTAGACCCAGGGTTCAGCTCTAACAACGCACCAACAAGCCCTAACTATTGGCCCTTTTGGCAACACCTGCAAAGCAGATGAAGTCTCACCTAAAGTAGAAATAAGGGGTTGCAGGACACAGGTGTCTACAAAAAGAGGAAATGCAAGTGGAATCAAGGCAACCACGCATGGATATCTGATTATTCTTTCCAAGCATAAACCTACTTCGCGCAGTTGTATGTCAGATCTAACAAACTAATGCATCAACAGAGTAACAAAAGAAAATAACATAGCATCAATCACACACAACACAAGATATACACGGTTCACCCTCTCCCTAGGGATACGTCCATAGAAATGTGCTTTATAATATATTAGGCAAAAGCATACAGTTCTATCTGCACTCTTAGCTTGCAAAACTTTCTATCCTTCTCTCTATCTCCCCTTCCCTGCGCACCCAGCTGCAGGGTTGATCTTCGCACCCAGCTGAAGATATTACAATACCAGAAGGCTATCACACTCAACACTTATTCCTCTCTTAATATGATAATGATAATGAATAATATCCTTCTCTCTTACAATCACAAACCCAATAACGAACCCCTCTTCTCCCCTCTAGGTTCTTATTTATACATTACAATAACTCACCGACAACCTTAGTCCAAAACCTAGGTGTCAAAAACCTAGATACCAAAACCCTAGGTCAACTTGACTCGCGTTTTCCAGGCTTCACCATCCTGTCTTTCCTTCCTTCCCACAAGGTGATCCAAAGCATCCAACGGTATCTTTTTTTGCTTGATGAGTTTTCCACGGTCCATCTTCCTTGCTGATCTGTTCTCCTTGATCCTCTCATCCAACGACTCTATCTCTCACACTTCGCTCCATATTTTCTTCTCTTTTGGCCACTTCGACCCACTATCAGTCAGTGTGTCTTTCGCACAGTTCGCATTTCATCTTTTCTCCCAAAATCTTTGCTTTCTTCCATAACCAAGGGCCAAGAACCAACACTGAAGAAATGAATACTTATCTCTTATTCTTGTCAAACCCTATATAGGGTAGAAAATCGAGTCACCAAAGAACTGGTGCAAGATAGGCGCATCACTAGTGTTCCACAAAATGGGCACAACCAGTAACTGTAGCTGCAGTCACTACTACAACTGCAACTGACACTGTAACTGCAACTACTACTGCAACTACAATTGCAATTGGCATGAAGCAATTGGGAAACACCACACAACCTTAGCACAACTCTTCCATAGGTATAACACAAGAGAGATCCCCAAGAACCACTAAGAATATCCTTCCCCAAGTGGGGTGTACTCTCCAAGAGAACCAAAAACTAGAAATAGAGAAACTGTAGCTGCAAATGCAACTTCCTAGTGCGCATTGCAGAAGGAGAATTACCTGAATGTACAAATGAACTTACCCAGATTAGTATTTATACTAATCTAGGTACATGTCTGGGGCTGACTTCTCTTCCTGGAAATTATATTTCCACTTTATTGTTATTTCATGTGAGATGACTTCTCTTCTATAGTCTTCTATTTTACATTATTCTTTTCTAGGGTGTTCTTCAATTGTGTTGCTTCTAACATCTTCTAATCGTTTACATATGGCTAGCTCGAGCATCTAAGGAGGAACCTACTCAACAACTAGCCATGGATCTCTCCTTCTCACTGCTTCTAACTGCTGTAACCTAGGTCTGTACCCCTGCCTCTCCTCTCTTTTTCCCTATGGCCTCATCAATTTTTCACATTCTGGTTGGCTACATCAATTTCCAATTTTTGAGTGACTTGATTCTTATTCGTTTATTTCCTATTTGAGTCTTTGCGCATTTTTTTTTCTGTTTTTCCCAAAGGATAAAACACATGTCGTATCTGGTTCAGAATGCTTGTCATCATGTTTTCCATTGATTTATCTCACAACAGGTCGACCAAGTTTTTATATGCACAGGAAACAGGAAACACTTGTGGACAAATGCAGCAATCCAGATTGGTCAACTTCAGACTCTGATTGTGGAAACAAACAGGTTAGCTTTCGACGGTCGTGATCCATCAAGCCAATTATATCAACGGCTCTCGTCCATTCAGGGGTGCAAAATCACGTGGATTTTAACATCAAGAATTATTTGAAGTCCCAAAATCCTAAAGTATTTAACACGGCTTAAGCCCGAGTTAATTAGTGATAAGCACTAGCTAATCACTTCTCAATATCATCACTTCGGGAGATTTTCATAATTTACATCCAGAAATCCTGAAGTCCAAATTTTCGAAGAGAATTTGGACCATCCATTGATCACGACACGTGGCAACAGATCATTCACTTCGAATATTTTCCTCCAGGATATTTCCATGCTTCACATTCTAAACTCCCGAAGCCCGAAGTGTTGAAGCACGTGACAACCATCAGTTAAGACACGTGGTGCACTCATGAGTCATGACACATGACGCACTCATCAGTCATGACACGTGGTGCTCATTCCAGGTCATTTGGTTGGGACATTCGCCCATTTCCACATGACACATGTCACCCTTCTTTCCATGACACATTAGCAACCATGACAACATATGACCTCAGGCCATCACATCACTTCGGAGATTTTCCTCCAGGATATTTCCAAGATAAACATTTGAAACTCCCAAAGCCCTAATTTTTGAAGAGAATATGGACCATCCATCAATGGGGACACGCGGAAGCAGATATTTCACTTCAAAGAATTGGCACTCCAGGAGTTTCCCAAGCATAACATTCATAAACTCCCGAAGTCACAAATCCCAGACTCCCGAAGTAAGCGCGAACTGTTGATCTCAAATCAACCTCAATCGTTGATCCTTGCAGTAGGTAAATGTCACCCAGATCACAGATCGTAATCAGATCGATGACCACAATTCATTGTGGGGAGGTAAACTTCCCAGACGTTACTTTTATAGAGCGATCCCGCAATTGGAACCATGGTATTGTTGGAAGGGTACATGGCAGCTTATGGGGGATTGTGGTCCCAAAGGTGGTGTGGAACCAAACCACCCTCAAAAACTTCTGCAATCATGTGCTTAAAGAACATCAGGTCACTGCATCACCTCCACGTCACCTTCACTCATTTCACTCACTACTCTCACTCCTCTCACCACCCGACACTTGTCCTCCACTCACCTCCACATAATACAAATCCGCTCATATCACCTATCACCTCCGTGCATCTTGTCTTCCTATTGGATGCTCACCTCCACGTCTTCCTATTCACGACCATCTAATCATATAGAAAGAGAGAAGAAGATCCAGTTACAGTCGAGATGGAGTGCACTTATCTTGCGAAAGCTCAGACACAAATAGAGAGTTAAGTCTTAGTCACAAGTCGACATGTATGGGTTCCAGAATGCTTCAGCAGATTCCCTCTTCCTCAAGGAGAGATCTACTCATGCATCTAGTTATCTCCAGTGGCCTCCAACATCTCGCAGGCACGCAATTATTCAGCACAGAGCTTTGTTCTATCACTCTGAGGCCTATTTTCTGCCAATTCATTTCCTCTAGCGCATGCACCAGTTCTGTCTCAGAGACAGTAGTATTTTTCAATTCCAACATTTTCTTACATTAGAGACAAGAGTGGTCTTCTGTGTGTGATAAGAATCACTCTTGTCAATTAATTTCAGTATCTTAGTTAAGTTAATAATTTGTTTTACGAACAGTTACCTAAATTTAGGTCTTAGTCCCCTAAGGACGAGAGCCTCTGCAACTCTTTTAAATAGTTAGTTTTTGGATATTATCAAGGTCGTATTTTTGTGGAAATATAGCAATACATCAGACTGGTTGGACCCGTTATGTGCATGGATTAAATATCTATACCTGGTGAACATACTCTTGATGACAGTGTTTCGTTCAAATCTTCATGTGTTTTTATTCTTGTCTTGAATACAGTTTTTTTATTTGTGCAAAGTACATTTCATTTCCTTTCAGCTATTGTATAACTTATTTTTACTGATATGCAACCTGTCAAACAGATAATGCTTCAGTGAAGATTTATTTTTATTGCAACCTCTGGGAGTAATTTTGTTTTTGATACATGTTTGATGTCTTGAAATGATATTTTAAGTATTGAACTTCTTGCAACAGATTATTCATTGAGTAGTCTGTTGTTTCCCTTTGTTTTCTATTATTTCACTGGTCTGTCATTAGTGTTCCACCAACCAAGGAGGACCCTCATCCATATCATTCTTCCAACCCAACCTTGCTTTTTTCTTGATAGAATAACCTTCTGACCAACCAACAAACAATTAAAAGAAACAATCTTTATAAACTGATAGGTGGCCTAGCTTTTCCCTTTAGAAGTCAGGTGCAGACCTTAGGACCATCATCTTATGGCACCATTGTCGGGGAACGGATAACGAAATATATTTTCCTAGGAGCATGAAAATTGATCAGCTCTGACCTTTGATGGTGAAAAAAGATCAGACATAGACAGACTGCCATCTTTCACATGGCTTCTTCACTGAGTAAAATTTAAAGAAGAAATATTGGCGCCTAGAAAGGGATTCAATAGATCCAAATCTGAAAACAACAAAGCCAAGAAGGCTCATTCTAACCCTGAGAATAAAACAGTAGTCTCTAAGCCAGAAAGGCAACTAAGAAAATCCAATGTAGATCAGAGATATACTTCCCCCCAAAAGGGTGAATCTTCACACAAAGAGCCTACGTCTAATCACAATCACAAGAAGTTTGAATTTGATAGCCATGAGAATCATAATTCCAAAGGGGCTCAGACATATTCAAATCTTGATTCCACTTCAGTATCTAGTCCTGCATCCACCCCTGTATCTCCCATAAATTTGCATATTCGTATTATTCAAACCATGGTCGTTAACATAATGGATTTCATAATTGCTGCCAGATATGCACCCCTAGTGCTACCTGTAGGTTTATATGAACTCCCAACCACAGATTACATGAAATATTTACCAAGATATAATGGTGAAGGTGAAGTAACTATTGAAGAACATCTGGTATCCTTTTATAGCTTTGCAGACAACTTTAACATTGATTATGCGGATGTGTGGATGAGGTTGTTTGTACAAAGTCTATATGGGGAAGTAAGAAAATGGTTCAGGGGTCTTCCTCCAGCCTCCATTGCATATATTGAGGAGCTAGATGAAACTTTCATAAAGCAATGGGGAGATAGGAGAGATTACCTCTACTACATCACTGAATTTGGGGCTCTAAAGAGAAAGAATGGTGAATCTATTTTAGACTTCACCAAGAGATTTAATAAGATGTATGGTAGAATCCCAGATGAAATCAAACCAACTGAAGCCTCTACCCAGATCACTTATGCTAATGCATTTGATGCATATTTCTCCCTCCTGCTGAGAGAGAGAAGATCAACCACACTATTGTCCATGCATGAAGCAGCCATTGAGGTTGAATCTAATATTTTGGCATTAGACTGACTAAAGACTAGATCTGATAAAGATAAGAAAAAACAAAGAGAGGATTCCCCTACCTCCTCTAACTTGGTTGCCTCTGATCCCAAACTTGAGGATATGACCAAAACTTTGAAGGATCTGACTTCTGAGATAGCTAATCTAAATTGGGAATCCAAACAACCAAACATAATGTTTCAAGGGGATCGTAATAGAAATCAGAATCAATTCAGAACGCCTAATGATTCCCCTCAAGTAATGCAAAGAGAAAGGAGAAATTTTGATGATCAAAGGGTAGTGCCCCCTTTCCAAAACAATCACATTGAGGAGATAGATGTAGACAATGATTTTGTGGACGATATTGTTGTGGTTTTCAATGAGACAGATTATTATACCAGTCACTTAACACAACAAGAATATGAGGTAGCACAATTGCCAAATCAGTTTTATGATTAGATAGAGGAGGAGGGAGTTATTCTAGGTCAACCCAAGAAGAAAAATGATTTGAGGACAAGAAATGGAGCTTCCAAGGCCACCACCTCTTATCAAAGAAAACAAGTTGAGGCTCCTCCCAAGCCCCATCTGAGTAAAGTGTTAGAAAAATAGGATCGCGGAGAAATAAAATAAAACAAATGCGGAAATAAAACACAGAAGATACACAATACAATAGATACAAAGATATATGTGGTTCACCTAGTGTGGGCTACATCCACCAGATAAATTTCCAGGTCCTTCCTTTATTATTATCCAACAAATGAAGGGATACAACCTACAACAAACATGTTATAACTTCCTCTTCTTTCTCTCACAGTCTCCTATCTCAGAATACAATTTTTTCCCTCATGCATAGCCGCAATACATTTCCCCCATAACAGAGGGTTTCCTTCTAGGGAAAAAAACACTAACATAATTTATACCATTAGATCTGCGAGCTTATAATGAACAGTCCAGATTTACAACGAAATTACAATATACATTTACAAGGCAATTTTTCCTTCGAGGGGCTTGCTTTCCCTCGGACCCCGCAGAGGGGGTAACCCCCTCTACACTCCCCTGTGTGGAATATTGTACACACTTTTGGGGTGTAAATACTTCATGGGGTATAAACACGACTGAAAACAAAAGACCCCTGAACCAGGAAGATAATCAGGCTCCACAACCAACATAAAGGTATGTCATCTAAAGCTCAGTCATCTCCCCCATAAAAACCTCTTGCCCCTAAAATAACAGAAGATGATAAGCCACCAACCTCTTTCATCCTAGAACATGATCTGAGAAAAATCAAGATCCTTGTGCCTTTAACAGAATTGTTAAAAAATGAACCTTTCAAAAAATCTATCATGAAAGTTCTGCAACCCACTCCTTCTAGTGTATCTTCTGATGTCATTAGTCTGTAGGATGAAAACCCAACCATTACTATGGGTCCACACAATGAGGATGGTTCTCATTCTTCTCCTCCTTTCTATATATCTTTTAATGTCCATGATAAGATCCTGCATAATAGTCTTATGGACTCGGGAGCCTCTCACAATGTCATGCCCAAAGTTGTTATGGAAAAACTAGGTCTGGAGATTACCAAACCTTACTAAGACCTGTACTTCTTCGATTCTAAGAAAGCAAAATGTCTGGGATTGATAAAGGATCTGGTGGTTTCTATAGCACAATTACCCATGAAGAGTGTAGTGATGGACATTGTTGTAGCAGACATTCCCCCAAAGTTTGGCATGCTCTTATCCAAAACTTGGGCTAAGAAGGTAGGAGGATCATTACAAATGGACCTCACTTATGCCACCATTACTATGTTTGGAGGAGAACATAGGAGGCTATACCAAGAGGTAAGGTTAGCTTACATAATCAGTGATCATCAGAACCCAAATAATCACCCCATTTATGTTGTTGAGGATGAGATTGGTTCATCTGTTTTTCATTTAAATGATGATGAACCTGAAATGCCAGTTAGCCAACACATAGATTAGCCATTAACTGGTCAGTCAAAAAAAGTATGGAAGATGTATTTTGATAGTTATTCATCAAAAGAAGGATCTGGTGCATGTATTCTCCTCATTTCCCCTTCAGATGAAGTAATAACCCTCTCTTAAAAACTAGAGTTTGAAACTACTAACAATATAGCTGAATATGAAGCTCTAGTATTAGGATTGAGGGTTTCCAAAGACATGGCCATTGATTGTTTAGAATTTTTTGGTGATTCCAAGTTGGTCATCAATCAAGTGAGGAACATCTATCAAACTAAGAAATAGAGCCTCAAGCAATATAGAAATCACATATGGGATCCGATCAATAATTTATTTCTAGCCTTCAACATTTCATTTATTCATAGAGAACAAAATCAGAAGGAAGACTCTTTGGCCTTAGCTTCTAGCACTTTCAGGCCTCCCATTGGCCCAAATATTAAATATCAAGTGGAAATCAAACAGAGAACAACCACACCAAACAACATAAATCATTGGAAAGTCTTTAGTGATGATTTAGAGCTGCAGAGATTTCTACACACCATTGATGAATTTTCCAATATCTCAATTGATCAATAAAGTCAAGAAGGTGAAAATGAGAAATTAGAAGATCAACAAGAATCTCATCTGTTGAAGACAATGGCTGGTCATGATATTGTCGAGCTAAAAACTAATAAGATTCCAAAAGGACTAGTTCCTTTGGAAAGATTGTTCGACAACAATGATGTTTACAAAGGAGATATCATGAAGAGTCAAGAAGAAGAGGTGACAGATTGCAATATTGGGACCACTGAGGATCCCAAAATCATGAAGTTGTCCAAAGAATTAGCTGCAGAACAAAAATCTAGGTATGTCAATCGCATTAAAAAAAAATTTGATACTTTTGCACGGTCGTATGAATATTTGAAGACATTTGACACTGACATCATCCAGCATAAGATCCCTCTAAAAATTGGCTCCAAGCCATTCAGACAGAATATTAGGCAATTTAATCCCATGTTAACGTCCATAATTGAGAAAGAGTTGAAACAAATGTTGGATGTCAAGATTATTGTACCATTGAGGTATTCAAACTCAGTGGCCAACTTAGTACCTGTAAGGAAGAAAAGTGGGGAGATATGCTTATGTGTTGATTTTAGAAACCTCAAAAAGTGTTCTTTGAAGGACAATAACCCCCTCCCCAAGATGGATCATATTTTAAAGAGGGTGGTAGGTGCACACAAAATTTCCTTGTTAGATGGATACTCTGGTTACAACCAGATAGCAGTTTGTGAAGAGGATAAAGAAAAAAAAACATTCACCACCCCATGGGGAACATTCATGTATGACAAGATGCCCTTTGGGCTAATAAACGCAGGGGCCACTTTTCAGAGGGTCATGGACATAGATTTTATGGGGGAGTGTTGTTGGGAAATAATACCCTACGGACTAGCAAGCTAGGGCTAAACTTGCATGCAGATCATGACCTTTAAAGAAAACACTTTTAACCTATCACCCCAATAGTCAAACCCCTTTTTCACACACAAGCATGGAAAAGACCTACTAACCTTTTTCTATCGATGATTGATGTAGATCCTCCGTTGTGCTTTATCCGCTTGCTTTCGCTGCTCCTTCCAAAGACAATCCTGCAATCAAGATGAAACACTATGCATGCATGCTATTCTTCTACCTAAGGGTTAGAGATTAAGCATAAATCAAATAAAATATATATCACTCGTGAATTGGGATGGGAAAAGTATTCTTTTATTAATCTGAAGATGAATCAACTTACAATAATGATAGATATCGGTCACCGTTCCTCGATCTTGATCCTGGGATCCTCCTCTTCTTTGTCCTCCAACTGCTTTGCTTGAATTCTTCTTAGGCTTGAGCAAAAGCTAAAGGGTTGGGACAAATGGATTCAGCAATTGGGTAGAGTTTCTTTGCTATCTTTTTCCCCCTCCAAATAGTACCCCTACCCCTTATTTTATAGGCTAGAAGGAGCTAGGGTTTTGGACGAACTCTCGGCCATGCATGGCCGGGAGTTTCAGTTAACTGACCCATAGATTTTTGTCCCATCGGCAACTTTCCTGTTTTTGTGTTTTGTTAGGTAAACGCGGGCTGTAGTGGGCCTGCTAGCATTTGCCCGCGGGCTGTAGTGGGTTTGCTAGCATTTACTTTTTTAAAATGGAGTTTTTAGAAGAGTTGTTCAGTAGTTTTTTGGCA
>JASDQU010296554.1:0-14116 GCA_032191745.1 Picea mariana | reverse complement strand
AGCCACTTCAGAAACTTCATGATGTCCAAACTTACTGAAAAGTTGGGTCTTCACCATGATAACTCAACGCCCTATTACCCACAAGCCAACGGCCAAGTCGAAGCAATTAACAAAGTTCTCATAACTATGCTCCAACGAATGAGAGGGATTCACAAAACAAGTTTGCACACAATGTTGTTTTCGGCTTACCGGACATCCGTCAAATCTACTATTGGGTTTACACCTTTCCGGTTATTCTATGGTGTGGAAGTCATTCTCCTGATTGAATGCGAGATACCCTCTTTAAAACTAGTTGTTGAGCTCATACCCAACACTTCTGCTGAGGAAGAATGTCTATTGTATCTTATGTGATTAGATGAAACTTGACGCGATGCCACCCTAGTCATAGAAGCTCAGAAAAAGCATGTCAAGGCCTAATAAGAAAAATCATGTCAAGTCCCAATACGACAAACATGTCAAGCCTCTCATTTTCTCCGAAGGTGATCTTGTTCTTCTCTATGAACAAGATCGAGATATGCTAGGGGCTGGAAAATTTGAAGCTATGTGGCGAGGTCCTTATATCGTTTGATGAGTTTTGGAAAAAGGAGCTTATGAGTTGGTAGATTACGATGGTATGCCTTTGAGTGAACCCAAGAATGGGTTGTACTTGAAGAAGTACTATGCATAAAATCATTTGTGCACGAGTACTTGTATTTTTAATGTATCATACTTCTTGTGTGTTACTATAGCTTGATTTTGTCGTTATCTGGTCTCTGCCCTTATGTGACGTTGTGTTTGATTTCCATATGTCAGAGGCTTCGCTACCCTATATTGGCTTCGCTAATGGCGCTAGCTGTAGTACTTAGAACCTTGCTTCCGCTGCATGGGCAATTTACGCCCCTACAAACGAACTTGTCTCCTTACGAGGTGTGTGTCTCGGCCGTGTAACCAACAACATTGCAGAGTATAGCACCGTTATTGAATTATTGGTTGATGCTATCTCGCTCAGAATCCGTCATTTTGTTGTGCGACTCGATTTGTAGCTTGTAGTACTACAGTTAAGTAATGTCTATACTATTCGAAGTCCCACTTTGTTACGGGTGTATTTGCAAATTCGCCTCTTGGAACGTTATTTTGATTACATTGAATATCAACATATTCCTAGATGTCTAAATACATTAACAAATGCATTGGCTAACTATGTATTAGACAGACATTTGAATCATTTATAAATCAATCACATCGATTTTCATAACACATGATAAACTGGTAGAAGCCGTTTGTATATATAACGATCAAAAGAGTTTTTTACAAAAAGTTTTGTCCGAAGACCAGAATGTCAAAATCTGAAGCTCATAGCTTCTACAAAGTGACGTCATGGATGACGTTCACGGTAACACACGACTGCCCGGGCAACTCTACGGAGCAATAGACTCATGGACCCTGACACTCCTACTATATGACGCTGATCGCGTCGTGGAACCTCTTCAAGAGGCATGTCTGGAATATCTGTGGTCAAGCCCTCTAGGTTTTGTTGCACTACTTGATAATCCTCAGCATATTGTGGTGCTGGCACTACCTCTCCTTGCCGCTAAATGGGAGAAGTACCGGGAGGTCGGTAAGGTCCAACATCTGTGTCATCAAAAATGAATTTTGTATTTAGTCTTTGGACGAACATATAAAAAACATTTGAATATGATTAAAATTCACAAAAACATTTAAAAAGGGAAAAAATTGTGTACTTCTTACCAAGTTTCCCCCACTGAGCATCCTCCGACAGAACTAAGTCCGGATCTCCTTGGAAATCCAACCCAGCATAAGCATAATCGTCAACCATCAACATCTGTGGTTGAAGCCAATCAAAGAAGGTATCATCATACTTGATGATTGGTCCAGCTATGTGTCGGGCCATGAGCTGACACCATCTCAACATTCTTGGATCCCTGGGAGCCGGTAAATTCCACTGAACCTGCAGCCTCAGTAATGGAACCCTCTCAAGGAAGAAGGACACTAACAAAGATCTGTACCTGAATTGCTTCAAGTCGCCTCGTCTGCATTTGGTCAACTGCTTTTTCATACTACGAAGCACAACATCTGCCTAGTTAAAAACCGGAGGTTCAGTACACTCTATCGCATACTGGAAGTAACTCTGTAGCTCCATGTGAGGAGCGGAGCTCCTAGCCATCTAAGCTATGGTAAACAATATAGTACGGAGGGTCAAATCCCGTACCCCCCAAATAGATACTTTTCCTTTCTTCCTCTCTGCCTCGGGAACACAGTGTATGTGACAGTACTCACTCATGGGAAACCCACCACCTCTGCTACCAGTCAGGCTCACGTGGTACCCCCGCTGTGACAGTCTAGTAAAAAAGTAAATGTCCTCAATATCTAAGGACAGTGTGTGGACCCCCACATGAAATACCTGTTGATCGGGATCCCACATATGCACCAGGTACTCTAATAACCTGACTTGGGCCCTCATGCCTAGAATACGAAAGTACTTCAGAAGGCCACTGTTTCTCAAAGCAACAATAGTGGGTGGATGATTTCCAACAATGGCATTGTCTTCTTCGTGCTCCCTTTCGTGCCATTCAAGAACCATTTTGAT
The DNA here is from genome assembly GCA_032191745.1 of Picea mariana. Classification (NCBI taxonomy): domain Eukaryota; kingdom Viridiplantae; phylum Streptophyta; class Pinopsida; order Pinales; family Pinaceae; genus Picea; species Picea mariana. The sequence goes on along the minus strand of JASDQU010296554.1, from coordinate 11,529 downwards.
GGACAATTACCTGCATAAGACGCACAAAAAGAGGATTAGCAACTCTTTTCATGAATTGGTTCTTTTTCATTGAGAAAAACTTAAATTTTTTTTTATTCTTTGTGGTTCTTGCAGGTTCCCTTTGGGCACAGTGCGAGAACCTCGCAGACTACTGTGGGCTCACCTGTGAGAATGACCCATTCTCGCAGGTTCTGTGTAGCCCACCTGCGAGAATGGTTGAGCGCAAGTAGGGCTCATAAAACCAACTCAAAAATGAAATTTTAACCAATGAAAATGAAAAATTAAACCATGAAAGAGTAGAGGACAAAGAGCCTACCTCACTGTCACTGACGGCTCAATGAATGGATGCTCGTAACTCCTACAATTTGATGCCGAACTTCAAGGGTAAAAGAGGGGTTTTTGGGCTCAAATAGTGGAAAAGTGAAAATGATATGGTAAAAAGAGTTTTACTCCTTTTTATTTACTTTTACCATGTTATTTGGTTTTTTAATAATTATTTATCTATTAAACCCTAATCCCTAATGTCTTTTTGAGTGTAACTTTTACAGGCGTATTGATTTCGATGTTCATATACAGGGATGCGGACATAATTTTTCTTTTTTCATCCATGTTTTGATTGTTTTTTATGGTTTTTGTATAAAACCTCGAGCGTGGTCTTTGTCCATTCTCGCGCTCGAAAATACATGAGAACGTGATCGAGCATACTTTTATCACTTTTTTTGGTCTCAACAAGATTATACGAAAAAGGAACCCCCCTGGAGTCCTCTTTAAGCTCTTTTCAGACTCTCTAAACATGAAAATATAGCCGAGCGACCTTGCTATTTTCACGCTCGATAAAGTATTTGAAGAAAGCATCTGGTGAGCGATAATTTATCTCTTTTTCAGTCTTATCGGACTATTTTACGAAAAAGGAACTGAGAGAGTTCTCTTTTAAGTGTTTTTCCAGACTCTATAATCATGAAAAACCTTCGATTTTTCTATCTTTAGACTCGTTAAACAAACATCGACAGACCCATAATGGGACCGAACCACTCCTTCTTAGGGTTAGTTAAACATACTTCGAAGGACTTATCCAAAGGATAAGCTTATATCAACAAGCATATGTTATCCTCCTCAAGCTTGCGTAAAAATAAAGAGGTACTTGCCAGAAATGGTGGGGGAAAATTTGGGAAAGGGATATGTTATCATCCTCGTATTGATTGGCAGTAAGTGTCACTCTTGAACATGACACCCCCTATTCATTATATTTAAAGCCATTTTGGGAAGTCCATTTGTCTCTCATTCGATTTGCTACAAGGTCATTCCCTGTGTCATCTTTGAGTCAATGTTGCCAAATCATTTGTCGCGTCGTTCATATGTTCAAGAGAATTCCATCTGAAACCTCTATTGAGTCGGCCATCTGTAGTTGTCCATTCTCTCCGTGTCGGCCTTCCCTGTGTCCAGTTCAACTTACAACATACTCTATTTCACCTTCAAAATCTATTACTCATTTCGTGTCATTGATGGGGGATACATCAAGGCCCTCCTGTGACGAGTTTTGTTCCGTCGACTTCAGCTCATTATCTGGAAACAATACTTAGAAATTCTTTGGTACCTTGGAGCTTGCATGCCTCAATGGAAGGTTCCTCGCTTTCGACGGTAGGTTTACATCATTGACCCCTGATCGAAATATTCCATTGGATGTTCGACTTCAACTCATTCATTCACATTGAAGGGATTGTACTAGTGTACCTTAGGAGTCATTGACATCAATGGTGATTTCCCTCACACTTGTTAACGGTTTCATCAATGACCGGTAATCAAGTGGTTTCTGCCATGTTCGACTTCAACACATGTAATCACATGGTTAGATTCGTACTTTGGGCAACAAGATTGAAGACCCTGGATATCATCTCTTTGTCTAGGTTGTGATGGAGTGTGTATAATTTACGACACATAGATCCATTGTGTATGTCTCGTCGCTATGTCGTCTCAATTTGAATTTTCTCGCATAGATCCACAGTGTATTCCTGGTGGCTATGCTATATTTTGATGGCATGGATCCACAGTGTATGATTGGTGGCCATGACCCATGTCTACAATTGTCATCTGTCTGTGATCTGAGTATGGGAATTCCTACCTCAGAATTGGTATATATGATATTCTGTAGATGCTTGGTTGTTTGCAGGTTTCCAATTAGGTGTGCTCCTAGTTTTCGACACACACATGCAGCTTAAAAAGTCTTTTGGTTGTCACTGGTTCCGGCCTCATACTTTGGGGGGAATTCTGTTACTCGTGATTTTGGTCATCATGATGTTGTATTGATGATGGTGTACTCAGGCTTCTCATAAGAACTTTCTCCTGAGAAAAGTTACCTTCATCTCTTCCTAGAAAACATACTTTTGAAGAGGGTTTGCAGGTTGCTAGTATACCAGGGTGCGAGAATGACCCATTCTCGTAGGCTACCTTAAGCTAGGGTGTGAACTTCTCGCACTGTTCTGAATAGCTAGGGTGCGAACTCGTCCTAAAGCATGGAAAAAGATGAATTCTTGATGGTTCTAGAAGGGAATCTTCTAGAAGAATGGGTTGTCATTCGAATGGTTATCCTTGTACTAGATTCCCTGATGTTGTGGGATCATTCTTATCCAAGTAACTATCTCATTCTCTCCTATATATTGAGGGAATTTTCATGGAAAAGATTAAGCAAGAATCATTGGAGAATTGGTGAAAGAATTGTGTGAAGGGCTTAGCTTGAACAGGAGCTTGGAGAGTCTAGTTAGTCTATCAAGAGGATTTGATCTTCTTCATGCAAAGATTGAGCAAGTGTGTGTGTTGGAGCCAAGAGTCATCGAAAGGAAGCTTGTGAAAACAAGGCTATCCGGTTGTAATCTTTACTTTCAATTAATATGATACAGTGGCATGTCCCTTTCCCATAAAGCTATTCTCACTTTATTATGTAATTCCTTGATCATACACATAAGTTGACAATTGAATATATTTTGCTATATTCACTTTGGTTGGTTTGTGTTGTCTTGGTATTGACCTCACGAGAGCACCAGAGTGAAGCAGGAGAAACAGAGACCCTAGGAAGTGAAACAAATGTATGTTACTTATTCCTTCCTACTAGCTAATTCAATGGTCAAAACTTAGGGAAAGAGTCATGTCATGTCCTGTTTTGTTCTAGATACAGGTGGATCTAGGGAGATATGTTAGTGTCAGCACCCACCGATTAGTCCGATAACATTGCTCCACCTCAGCAATGCACCATCTATCTAGCACATCCACGCACATTCAAGGAGGGGAGAGGCACCAACCCTCTCATTTTGCCTTCAAATATAAAATTTAAATGTAATTAAAGTAGATTAAATGTTGTAAGGCTTGAGCAGATCCGACTCATGACTTTGTATAAGCAGTAGTTGAAGTCGCATTTAATGGCTGACAGTAGGCTAATATAAATTCGATTAGGACTATATGTTCATTGAATGTAATCTTCCTCAGTAGATAGGCATTGTAAATGGTGATTAGGCACCACTAGTGTAGCTTGGAGGGAAAGGCTTGAGGATCCCCTCTTTTGTAAAATATTGTAAACAATTATTCATTGAATCATAGAAGACAAGGAGAGGAGAGAGAGAGACGAGACTCAGTTGCAGTTCGAGCTCACACATTGTAATTTGCATTCATGTATTAATACAAAAAGAACAGATTTACCTATTTATCAATTCCTGTGTGGTGAATGTTTATGAATGTTATTTGTATGTTTATGTGTGCATATGCTATATATGTATGATAGGTTTCCATATGCATGGTTAAGATATAATTCACTATCTATTTGAGAGTTGTTGAGTTGTTCTGGGTTCTTTAGGCTATGCAACGAGTGCACAACAGGGTATTGGGAACTCTCTAAGCCAATGCAAGGAGTGCACATATGCACTCTTTCGAGTCAGAGAAGAAAGTGAGATGAGGGCACACCAGAGAAAACACAACTCGAGAGGAGCCTCAAGGTTGTTGAACACCTTGGAGGGGAAAGTCTATGCAGAAGAGAGAACAACCATAGTTGTTGAATACTCTGAGATCTCTTACAGGTGGTCATCGAGAAGGTGCAATTGTGCACGAGAAGAAATCTATTTTGAGTTCTGAGAGAAGAGAAGTGTCAAGGAGAGGAAACCCGAGTGCTACTGAAAACTTTGGAAATATGTGGAAGGAGAAACTACTTTAGAGTTGTTGAACACTCTGAAGGAAAGGATCTGTAAGGAGTGCATTGAGAAGGTGCAAGGAGTGCGTGAAATGAATTCTCAGAATTCAGAACTTTAGGAGTGAAGTTGTGCAAGTTATGCACAAGGAAAACACCCTCTTGAAGTGTTGGTAGAGGCTCTATAGGAAAAGATCACGGAAGAGCTAGGAGGGCGCAAGAACCTATCAAATAAACAAAGGGCCAAGACTCTTAGAAAAGTTGAGCAAGTTCAAAGCTCAAGAGAATTAGTGTCATAGTGCACAGAAAGGCCGATTCAAAGAGCGCAGGAGGCAAAGACATTCTGAGTCCTATACTGTGGGAGAAGTGCAAGAGTGCGCTCACACTTCATCGAAGTGTGGAACAAATATTAGAAGGAATAACACAAGGCATGCGTATGATAACTTGCTTCAAGTTCAAAAGGCTCAAGAGGATGAGTGTTAAGTGCCAGGAGGGCACAAAAATCCCTTTGAAGGGAGAAGAAGGTCAATACCTTTTGGAGGATCGAGAAATTTCTAAGCTCGAGAGAAATAGTGCAAGTGTGCATCGTGACTCTACACAATGAGCAGAGGTAAAAGGACCCTACAAGTTCAAATTTGTGTAGACAACGTAAATATTGTGCGTAGGTGAACTTATTCCAAGTTCAATATCAAGGAGGAAAAGCAAGTCAAGATTCAAAGTAGCCAAGCTCGCAGGAGGATCCAAGGCCTCAACCTTGGGCTATTATAATTCTTCCAATTCGTGAGAAATTCTAAGCTCAATAGAGAGGAGCAACCATAGTTTTCATATCTATTTTCGGAGAAGATTTGGACCCTTGGATTGAAGTCCAAATGGAAGGAGGAGTGTTGATGAGGAGACATATCCTAGCCGCCAGATTTGGGCTCGAAGGACCAACAGTCGTTGGATCCAGAGGAAAGTGCACGAGACTTAAACCCTTTTAAAGTGAACAAGAGAGTGGGATAGCATAAGTATGGAATCCTTTCAGGATCATCCATCACCCATGGTGACAAGTGGTGGAAGATTGGAGAGGTTTTGGGAGGAAGATCTTTGGAGAAATTGTGTGGAGTGAAAACGGTTTTCTTCCAAAATTGCGAGGAGTGAAGTCATCCTAGTCCTTGGTGCTGGGAAGGACACATGACAGTGATCCACAGACTTCGAAGGAAAAGTCCTTCGGAGGAAAGGAAAAGTGGAATAACCAAAACTCTTGAAGGTCGTAAGTCCTAGAGGGTCGAAGGCAACAGGAGCCATCGAAGAGCAGAGGGACATGTGGAGCGTGAAGATCCATGCCAGAGAACTGACATACCGAGAGAAATAAGGTGGAGGATCCTTGACTATAAGTCATCCGAGGCAGAGAGAAGGATGGATCTCAACCGTCGATCAAGAGGATCACGTGGCACTCAAACTATAGTTTCGGGTGCTAAGCACTCTCAAAGAAAGCAGGTGTAGAAAGGTGAAGAAATCTTAAAGAGTCGAGAGAAGGAATTCTGAGGATTTGTGGAGTGCACACGTGAAGTCGACCGAAGCCCGAATTGCCGACGATATCTTATTTGTTGGATGCTAGAGGAGTGAGAATCTTTGATTCTTGTGCCAATTGTGTTTGTGGTTTGGAGTCCGGAGGTTTTGGAACTAGTTGTTCTGAAAATGATCGAAGCCTGAATCCCAAAGATCCTTTTGGGCTAAGCCTCGGGTCACAACCCGAGGTCGTATGAGGGGGGTATTAGTGGAAGGAGCTAGTGCCCACCATCATAGACTTGCCAATAGCGTGAGGAAAAGGATTTGTGGGTTCCATAAGACTTGTGCCTAAGGAGAAAAAGGGCCTGTGTTAAATTAAATTGGGGGTTAATAGGGTCCCGAAGAGCTAATCCAGCTCAGATATTTGAAGATCCTTGACTGGGAGGTCACAGAACCCTTAGGAGGGAAGGGGTGGATGCATCAACTCCCTCTGAGCATTGTCTCCCTTTGAGTCAATATTGCTTGTGGGGTCACCTACCTCACCACTCATGGAGCTACCTTTTCCTCCTCATCTATCTCTCTGGTCCTATTGTCCACAACACTCATAGGTTTCCCTCCCTAACTCCAAGAACCACTTCTTATCTGAATCTAGGACATTTGGGTACAAGTAATACCTGTCCATCTCGAAATGATACATGATATCCCTTCCTCTCAATATACAAGACTTAGAGGACACTCGTCCTAAGTTTTGGCACCCACAACACATTCGACACCCTTAGTATCTCTCCTAACTCCAATTGAAATGATACAATACTTAATCCTTGTACTAAATTCCTGGCTCCCATACCAATCTCCACACATAAGCATTAGATAGTCTATGTGAGAGATTAAAACAACTCTGTTGCACCTATCATATGGCAAGATGATCCACTATCCACCAACCATCTCTCTCAATCGGAGACAGTACCTAAAAGGGAAGATACCAACAATATCTCCCTATGTAACCTATCTGGAACCTCATCAACCTCTGTTGTTGATCCATGCTTATTTCTTCCTCTTCCTCTCTAGTGTGGACACTCTGAAGCATATTGCCAAAAATCATGACACTCAAAACATATGATGTTACTAAGATCCTTCTTCCATCTCATCTCTGGATAAGATTCCCTCTTAGGAGAATCCATTCTCCCTAACATACCTCCTCTATCTGGAGAACCCCTTCCTTCCTTCCTAGTGCAAGATGCAAGGGCCTAGTTATCATCATTGCTACTCTTTACCACACCATCCATATCATCTCTGAATACTAATTACCGGGTCTCATCCTAGATACAATTTTTCCATAGTCTGTCAAATTATGGGAACTTGTCTCATGCACAGATCCCCTGCACAAATGGTTCCCAGGAGCTGGTGTTGTAGTCTAGTAAATTGAGGCAACCATTCAAGAGAGACTACATTGGAATGCACATCAAGAACAAAAACATCCCAAGAAATAAGAAGATAAATGTGGGTAAGGATATCCAACTGCTTTCTTATTCCTGCTTTAGGGTTATTTAGACAAGAGGTAAATGGTTGGAGTAGTTGCACCCGCTCCAACTAATCATTTGTTAGGTGCTTTTTATCCTTTATTAAATACATTCACATATATTTACTTGAATTTATCTACTCTATGTCTAATGTTAAATAATACATGTATGTGATGACTATTAGGGCCTAAGAGGCCCCCTCAACATATCCCCCACACTCAAATCCTTGGTTGTCTTGAGAAAGTGTGAAAATAACTAATGATGTGTTACTCTTTGGCCTTTGTATTCAATCTGGTAGTGACATGTGCAGTCAGCGAGTCTCACAATGCTTTTATCCCACTCAACAATGGTCACCGTGATCCTATTATTATACCTTTATCTCTAGTTCCTTGAGACTGGTGAGTGGATCATCCTGGAATGACATCGCACCTAAACAACACTCCATGATGGTTCATCTGCCCATATGAACGTCTTACTCTATGCTCTGTCAATATACCATTTCTCTTCTTTCTCTCTTTCGAGATCACAACTCAAGAACTATTTTTTAACTTTTATACTATGGGTCTCAATCATTTCAATCATTCTTGTGCCATCATCTTGTCTTTTCAACTCTCATGTGTGTGTCTCATCATCAACTATCTCTTTCTTAAATGTTTTCAATGCTCATCATCAATGATCAGTCTTTTATTTCTTTTCTTTGTTGCTCTAAAAACTTGAATGTGCTTATTTATGTTTTTCTGGTCTTTGATAATATATGGAGTTTTCATTTGGTATTACATGGACTACAACTCAATGGAAAAAAATACAGACACTTTTTCTAGTACCAGACTTTTACAACTCAATACAATGTTGTCAACTGGATATCAACTGACATTGGTGAGAAACCAATCTTGTCACCTAACAACCAACTTACATTACAATGATGTAGGGGATCACCTTCCTTTGAAAGATGCCTGTTTAACCCCCTCCTTTCTTCAATGACAAATGTGACCCCCTCCTTTCTTCAATGACAAATGTGACTGATTGGACACAAACTCAAATTATCCTTCATATACATGTTCAGTACTAATGATTCATAGAGACCAACATTACATATAATTATTCAACTCAAATTACTCGATTCCTTAATGTAACATTCTTATAAGTCCATTTACTCCTTCTATGCATTTTATATCAATTTCTTGATCTTCGGTAACACCATGTACCCCCATATGTTTTTGCTAAAGAACCCATGGTGAAAATTGATGATTTGGTAATGAGATTTGTATGACACCCAGAAAAATTGATATGACATTTGCATGAAATAATTGAAAATTTTCATATATACCTCAACTTATCATCCAAAAATAATTCATTCATGCTAGCTCTCTAGCCCAAGCACCGGGTGGAAAGTCTATGCTAAAACATTTTTTTTCTGTTGGATCAAGTCGACCATTCGACCAATAGTTGACATATTCCTCCACCAATATATGATAGACCAGGAACTTCAAAGGTTGTTATTGATCCACCCATAGGTCAGTGTTTTTCTACTCGTTACCTTCAACATACTCTTATTATCGAACTGCTTGACATATAATCATAATACAATAAATACAATCCAACCTCAACATTCTTTCCATCATTTATGTCATCAACCTCCTTATTTTGAGTGTCAATTTCTAGTAAATCCCAATATCTGGACAAAATACCAAATTCTTTATCATGCTTTTAAATCCATTACATCATGCTACAAGAGTTTTTATTTTCTATAGTGATCAACACGACAACGATGTCAATAGGTGGACTATAGGTATCCTCCAATAGTATTTTATGTCATGTATTCCTTCAAAATTTCGTTTCTCCAGTAATATCAATTTTTCTCACAAAAAGTTCCAAAACATTTGCAGCATACTAAATGTAGCGATGATTTCAAGCATGACATCTAATGTATTGGAAGAGTCAAACCCAATGTAAGCATAATGGACCTAGTTTTGAGCAACAACTACATGAACAACAAGAAAAAATAATATGAGGCAACTTTGTAAGTAAGTGTGTCAGCTTTGTCATATGGTTGCAATAGGAGAACTACAATGCGATGACCTTGACAATGTAAATACATAGCGGTTAAATGGTTATATGGAGGTCCAAATTTCCATAGTCACCCATACTAAATATCAATTCCAGATTCCTTCTACACTCAAGCAGTTATCACAGCTCAATGAAGTGACCCAACTAGATTCTTGCAAAATAAAAATCCATTCTTGATCAAACCTTTCGACATGTTGCTATCAATGAAAGAATTATCCATGATTGAGCATAAATTAAGGGATAGGGTTCCATTAATTTAAGATGCATATGGTCGATTTGGTGTGCATTATCCCATACCAGTAAAACCCCCATATAGCACACAGACAAGGAGTTTTTTATCTCAACAACAAAAAGAATGCTTGTGAATTTTAATTAATACATCTAGATCAATCCAAACACTACCAACAATATCATGGGTAGATAAGGTAGACATTAAAACATTTGATCTTAGGCCACATCTAACAAATCTTGTTTGACAACAGATCAGATACAAAATTCATAATTATAAAAGAAACAATGCAAAGAATGTAGAAACTTTAGTTGAACATGCTAACGACTTGTCATCATCACTCCATAGATATTTTTTCTTTGGAACTTCCAGCAATGAATCGATGCCCATGAACTTATTTCTAAATTCATTCATAACTGAGTCTTCTTTCAAACTCATATTACATGAAACACCAACAAAATTTTCCATAACAAACTTTAAAAATAATCACCAATGTTATTCAATAATGTTTCTTAGGTATCTTTAGGAGTGAATATTTATAGCAGCTAATTTCTTATTCTTCTATTCTCTAAATATATACTTATCTTTGGCTTTATATTTTCTCATTATTATATGCAGGATTCTTCCATGTGACTCTCACTCACTAGGAACAAGTTCACTCCAAGATCATCTTCAACACGAACTTTTTTATTTCCACGAGCATCTCAGGCAACCCCGTATTCAATACACATGGAAACATAACCAAAATTTTGTAGTCCAAGCAATTGAGATAAGCATTCTCTTTCCATGAGCATCTCAGGCAATCCCGAATTCAATACACATGGAAACATAACCAAAATGTTGTAGTCCAAGCAATTGAGACAAGCATTCAAGAGAGACTGTACTCGAATGCACATCAAGAACACACACATCCCAAGAAAGAAGGAGATAAATGTGGGGAAGGATATCCTACTTCTTTCTTATTCCTCCTTTAGGGTTATTTATACAATAGGTAAATGGTTGGAGTGGTTTCACCCGCTCCAACTAATCATTCATTATGTTCTCTTTATCCTTTATTACACACACACACACACACACACACACACACACACACACATATTTATTTATTTATTTGAATTTATCCAATCCATGTATAATGTCTAACAATACATGTATGTGATGACTATTATGGCCTAAGAGGCCCGTTCAACACCTGGGAATACTGTTAGAAAAACAGGATCACGTAGCAATAAAATAAAACAAATGCAGAAATAAAACACAAAACATACACAATACAATAGAGACACATATATACATGGTTCACCTAGTGTGGGCTACGCTCACCATAGAAATTGCTAGGTCCTTCCTTTACTATTATCCAACAAATGAAGGGATACAACCTACATTACACCCATTGTAACTTCCTCTTCTTTCTCTCACAGTCTCCTCTCTCAGAATACAATATTCTCAATGATTCATAGTCGCAATACATTTCCCTCATAAAATATGGTTTCCTTCTAGGGAAAAAAAACCTAACATAACCATCAGATCTGCGACCTTATAATGAATGGTTCAAATTTACAATGAAATTACAATATACATTTACAAGACAATTTTTTATTCAGGGGCTTCTCCCCTGAACCCCCATCGAGGAATTCTTGCCCTGGGACCCCGCAGAGGGGGTAACCCCCCTCTGCACTCCCCCACATGGAGAAGTGTACATTCTTCCGAGGTGTAAAGTCTTCATGGGGTATAAACACGGCTAAAAATAAAGACCTATGAATCAGGAAGATAATTAGTCTCCACAACCAACAATCTCCCACTTAGAGATTGGTCTCAACAACTCCATCGTTGTTGTATCTCTTGGACAATGAACCTTCTTTGACCTGGAAAATTTCTGATCTTCATCTTCATGCTTGAAGATGAACTAAAACTGAGCAAGAACTTTGTTTCTCTCTGGTTTCTCCCTTTGTTAACATGTGTGCATAATTTTGTCTAGTGTGTATATTTTCCAACTTCAAATGTCCATCTTACAAGACTGGTCGTATGAAATGGTACCTGAGCTATATATTATT
>JASDQU010296553.1:1724-14116 GCA_032191745.1 Picea mariana | reverse complement strand
TGAGAGGTACTACTACTCATGCATTATGTTTTGGAGGTTCAGACACTTTTCTACAGTGATATGTTGATTCAAATATGGAAGGTGATAAAGACAGCAGGAGGAGCACCACAGGGTATGTTTTTACTCTAGGTGGAACAACAGTAAGTTGGATTTTGAAACTGCAAAAGGTTGTTACAGAGGTTTATGGAGGAATTGGGAAATAAGCAAGAGAATAGTAGGTTGTACTGTGACAGTGAGAGTTCCATTCATCTTGCAAAGAACTCAACCTTCCGTTCGAAGACTAAGCATATACAGTTGAGGTACCACTTCATACAATCTGTTTTGGAAGATGGACATTTGAAGTTGGAAAAGATACACACTAGCCAAAATCATGCAGACATGTTAAAAAAGGGAGTAACCAGGGAGAAACTGAGTTCCTGCTCAGTTTCAGTTGGTCTTCAAGAATGAATATGAAGATGAGAAATTTTCCAGGTCCAAGAAGGTTCGGAGTCCAGCATATACATCAGCGGTGGAGTTGTTGAGATCAGTCTCCAGGTGGGAGATTGTTGGTTGTGGNCTGCGGGGTCCAAGGGGGCTATCCCCCTGGCTGGGGGGTCTGGGGGCAAGCGGGCCCCTAGCGAGGGTTCGGGGGCAGCATCCCCTGATGAGGGTTTGGGGGCGAAGCCCCTGAAGGAAAAATTGCCTTGTAAATGTATATTGTAATTTCATTGTAAATCTGGACCATTCATTATAAGGCCGCAGATCTAACAATAGAGATTATGTTAGGGTTTTTTGCCCTAGAAGGCAACTCTCTTTTATGAGGGAAATTTATTGTGGCTATGATTGATGGATAATATTGTATTCTGAGATAGGATACTGTGAGAGAAAGAAGAGGAATTTACAGCGGGTTTGTTGTAGGTTGTATCCCTTCATATGCTGGATAATAATAAAGGAAGGACCTGGCAATTTCTCTAGTGGACGTAGCCCACACTGGGTGAACCACGTAAATCTATGTCTCTATTGTATTATGTATCTTCTATGTTTTGATTCCGCATTTGTTTTATTTTATTGCTCCATGGTCCTGTTTTTCTAACATCTCCCAGGGTCTACTTGACCTCCTATTCAAGGATCGATCAATTTCAGAGTCAGATCGACTCTTAGGCTCTTTTTGAACCCCAATTTTAGTTTACACAGGCTCTCCTTAGTTCTCTGTGCAGGTTATTTGAAACCCGTGGGAACTTTCCCGATGCTCTTTCCCCTTTAAAAATAATTTAAACGACAGGCACTAGATCCCTCCTCTAGGACCCTTTCCTCATACTACCTTGGTCTGTGACCTCAGACTTAATCCAAAAGGCATTAGGCTTCTGGCTTTGGGACTCTTGGCAACCAATGTTCTATTCCAAGCTCTCGGAGTGATATACCCCTGAAATCATGGTATTTATCCATGTTTCCACCCCTGAAATCATGGTATTTATCCATGTTTCCACCCCTGAAATCATGGTATTTATCCATGTTTCCACCCCTAAATAGAAGATCAGGATGAGTCCTCGTCTCCGACTTCAGACAACCTCCATTCCACTCTCCCTTATCCCCTTACTCCCAGAGTGTTCTGCCTCCGAATAGAATGATATGTCAATGCATGTCCCTTCCACGACCAACAGTTGCGGTGAACTCCAGCCTTCGGGCTTTGAGGTTCTTCCACCTTTGCACAAGCCCTTCCTCAAAGTGTCTTTCCTCCAAACCTTATGGATATCTTGACACTTTTCGGTTATGGCACAAACGGTCACGATTGATTCACTCCTTTATGACTTCGACTATCTCGGCTCCCTTTCACTCCTTTAAACCTCTTAATGCACTAAGTTTTGAAGGACCCTGATAACTATCCTTTGCACAACTGTCTGATATCTGATGGGCACCAACTCCCTGGCGATATCTCACGGGATCTTCATCGTCTCTTCTCCAAACTCTTCCCTTCAAAGGATCACGGTCACCACCCCTCCTGAGCTTAACTTTCCGAGGTATATTATACCTTTTTCTGCCCTTTTTGCGCTCCTCCTACGCTGCAAAGTGTTTGGACTTAGGAATTTCCTAAGTATCCCTCCTTAGTACTAGTGGTAGTTATCTCTCATGAGCTTAGGTTCTAGAGGTATATGATACCTCTACCTTCCCTCTGTGCACTCTCTTCAAACTTTGGATGTTCAGACTTAGAAAACTTTCTAAGTCTTTTCTTCTCAAAGACTCAAGTTTCTATCTATCCTAAGCTTGTTTTATCCAAGGTTTTAAACCCTTCAGTGCACTCCTTGTGTCCTTGGAACTCTGCAACACTTGATTTTTCTCCTCTGAATCAAATAGTTTGAGAACAACTCGGTCAATGCACTCCTTGCGTGGCTCTATGCTTTCTCTATTTTATTACTATCAAAGATTCCATGATATCTCTCTTGAGCTTCCATGAGTTAAACTTAACTCTATCAATGCACTCCTTGCAGACAATATGCACTCCTTTCACAATCTCTCATAATATAAACAATTGAAACTTATTCTAACTCTATAGATTCACGTATTTAACCACAAACTACATTCACAATAACAAGAACAAATATAAACAGAGAATTTAAATGAACAGAAAGCCTACCATTCATTCAGGTAAACACAACAACACCAAACATTGGGATCAAAGCTCCTTTGTTCTATTCATTCAAATGATAAAATGCATAGATACAGGAAGTCCTCCATTGCTCTTCAACAGCTCATACAATGCTCTATGGATGTCAACAACAATGCTCTCTCTTTCTCTTGCTAACAACTATTACAAAATGAGCAGCAACCTTTACAAATGAGCGACAACAACCTTCTTTGGGCATAAGATACAAATATATATACAAGGGGTGACTCGTCGAGAATTTCCACCCAAAAACCTAATGCTATCATAGGATTTAATGTATCCATATACTAAGGACTATTAAGTTAATAGCATTTACAAAACAGATCAGAGCCAAGATCAATATCTGTACAATACATCTATACATTAAAGAGATTACAATCTGGAAGGATCGTTTGGGGATGGCCTTAGCCTCCATACATTAATTACATTTATTTTCATTGAATTCAAATTCAAAAAGGTGTGCTCCCCTTTTTAGGATCCAAATTAGCTTCATGCATGCGTTGGATGATGTGCTTTACTCTAACATGTCCTCCTTTTAATGTTGATGTAGATGCTCCTGCATCATACTCCTATGGCCAAAAATTCATGGACTCCTATCCATGAGCTCCTGCACTGTCTTTCCTTGCTTCAAAATGTCTGCTTCACTTACCCAACTGGAATCTTCTTATGGATGACCTTTCCACTTCACAAGGTATTCAAAATAAGTCTTTCTTCTGGTCCTCTTACCAATCCTCTGATCTACAATATTCTCCATCTATGGCTTCTCTGCTACAGGCATTTGTTTTTCCCATTTGATATCCTTTTGATCATATGATCCCCCTGTTTCATCTTCACTATAAGGATACATTTATACAACATTAAAAATGGATGGTATTCCCACATTCTCTTGCATCTCTATTTCATAAGCATTTGTTGCAAACTTTCTAAGGATCTTGCATGGTCCTATCTTTTTCATTTTCAGTTTGTTATATGTTCCCCTTGGGAACCTCTCCTTCCTTAAGTGTGATAAAACCTTATCTCCCACTTCAAATTGAAGCTCTATCCTATGTTGATCAACTCTGTCTTTTTACTTCGTGTTGTTGTCTTGCAGCTGCTCCTTGATCTCACCATGAAGTTTCTGCATTTGTGCAGAAAAATATTATGCTCCTACACTTCTGAACTCATTCTGTGCCAAATATCTCAATTTTGATATCCCCTTTGGGTGCATTCCATACACTATCTGAAATGGAATTTTTCCTATGCTCCTATTTGGTGAATCATTGTATGCAAATTATGCTTGTGGAAGAATTTGATCCCACTGATTGTTATTCTCAGTGACTAAGCTCCTCAAAAAATTACCTAAACTTATGTTTACCACCTCATAGGGTGATATGTTGAACTGAAGGACAAATTTGTCCTCAATTTCCTCCACAACGTTCTCCATAAATAACCAACAAATTTGGTATCCCTATCTGAAACAATGCTCCTAGGAAATCCATGTAGTCTCACAACTTCTTTAAAAAATAAACTTGTTATTTTGTAGCATCATTCATCTTTTGGCATGGTATAAAGTATGTCATTTTGGAAAATCTGTCAACTACCACAAATATGGAATCACTTCCTCTTTGGGTTTGTGGTAATCACAACACAAAACCCATGTTGATAGCATTCCAAGGCCTATCTAGAATAGGAAACGGCTGATAAGGACCAGTGTTCTTGTATATTTTAACCTTGTACAATATTTACTGCAAACAAACTTTCAGTAAAACAACAGAAAATATACAATGGAAAATACAAACATTACATAGATATTTTTCCCTTGGAAACCCAAACCAGGAAAACCAACATATTATATATTCATTCATAGTGATACATTGTTTACAATACAATATACATATAGGATCCAGTGGCATCCAAAACCCTAACCCAATGACCTAGATTAGTCAAAAACCCTAATTCCTTAACCAGAAATAGAAAACCATGCATCGAAAAACCGCCCAATAATGGACACAAAAAATCGAGGCAACACGAAAACGAGGCAAAAATGAGACACATTTCCCGAGGAAAAATATAACACTACTACTCGTGCAAAGAATATAACACATACCCAACATTCTCCCACTTGTTGTTTTCTTTGCATACAGGGGATTACAAGGTTACATAATCAACAATCCAGGGCAGCAATGCCCATGGATCCTCTACACCAAGATAAATTCTTAGTGCTCACAGATTTTATTGATGAATCTGCAACATTATTCAAAGTGTCCACCTTCATCAGCAATACTTTCTTTTCTTCAACCATGTCTCTCACAAAGTGATATTGAATATCAATATGTTTTGTATTTGAATGATAAGTCAGGTTATTCACCAAAAAAATTGCACTCTGATTGTCACAATCTATCCTTACAGCTTGTTGTATCAAGCCAATACTTGAACACAATATTTGTAACCATAATGATTCCTTACTTGCATGAGTGGCTGCCATGTATTCAACTTCTGTAGTTGAAAGTGCCACTACAGCCTATCTTTTACTCACCCAACTTATTTCTCCTCCAAACAAGTTAAACACATACCCACTGGTATATCTCCTACGATCCAGATCTCCAGCCCAGTCTGCATCCACAAAGCCATGTATATCCAACACTCTGTCCAATCCCGATATTCCTTGGTAGCACAATCCATAGCTAGCAGTGCCACACAAATACCTGAAAACCCTTTTTACTGTTGTCCAAATCTCCTTCCCTAGTTTTGACATATTCCTGCTCAAAACTCCCACTACATGTGCAATGTCTAGTCTAGTACAAAAAATTGCATACATCAAACTACTAAATGCACTCGCATATGGAACACGAGACATGTCATCCTCCTCTTCCTATGTCTTGGTAAACTGATCCGTAGATAACTTTACACCAACCGGAATAGGAACCTTGATCGGTTTACATTCCTCCATATTAAACCTCTGCAATATTGTCTCAACATATTTTCTCTGATTTAAACAAATTTTCCACTTTTTCCGATCTCTTTCAATTTCCATGCCCAAAATGAAATTTGAAGTATTGATATCCTTCATGTCAAATTTAGAGAACAACTAAGTTTTCACATCCTAGATAATCTCCTTGTTGTTTCCTATTAGCAACATGTCATCCACATACAAGACCAAATAAATTAAATGATCACAAATTAATTTCAAATACACACAATGATCCTTTGCTTCAAATGAAACCAAGTCCCAACATATAAGTATCAAATTTTTGATACTGCATCCTTGGTGATTGTTTTAAACCATACATGGACTTTTTCATCTTGCATACTAGCTCCTTCTTTCCCTCCACAACAAATTCGTCTAGAGCTTCATATAGATTTTGTCTTCCAGATCCCCATGTAGGAATGTTTCCTTCACATCCATCTATTCTACTTCAAAATCAAATGCAACACCAACATATAACAAAATCTTATATAGGTTAACTTGGCAACAGGAGAAAAAATCTCACCAAAATCAATTCCCTCAACTTGGGAATAACCCTTTGCTACTAACCAAGCTTTGTATTTCTCCACTTTTCCTTCAGCATTTAGCTTCTTTTTAAATACCCATTTGTTGCCAATGGGATTTCTTCCAGTCAACAATTCCACTACATCCCAAGCCTCATTCTTATCCAAGGCTTCCATTTCTTTATCCATGGTCATTTTCCAGATATTTCCATCCTCTGAATCCACTGCCTCCCTAACAGTAGGATTATCATCAGTAATAGACAAAGCAAAATTTGAATGGAAATCATATGGAGTATACCTTTCTGATATCCTTCTTTCTCGTATCGATCTCCTCAATACTGGAGTATAAGGATCTTCTTCTTATTATTCATGTTCTCCTGTAGAGTCTGATTCGTCATCCTTTAAATCAAACTCTATTTTATCTGATTCTTCCTTACTTGGTAGGACTTCATGTTTAACAGAATCCTTCATTTCTCTAAATACCACATCTTGGCTATACACTACCTTCTTATTTTTTGGTTTCCAAAGCTTATAACCTTTGAGACTATATTTATATCCAATAAAGATACACTTTTCATCCTTCTTATCTAGCTTACTCTTGTTTTCCTTTGGAACGTGACCATATGCATCACAGCCAAATACCTTGAGATGTGCGAGAGAAGGTTTCTTACCAGTCCATACCTCTTGTGGATTCTTGTCATCCAACACTGATGAAGGTGATTTTTTGACCAGGTAACATGTAGTACCCACTGCCTCTGCCCAAAATTCTTTCCCTAACCCAACACCACTGAGCATGCACCTTGATTTTTCCATCAACCTCATGTTCATCTTTTCTACAACTCCATTCTGCTGAGATGTATATGAAGTAGTTTTCTTCCTTTATATAATGCACTTCTTACAGAATTATTCAAATTCATTCTCGCATAACTCTCTGTCATTATCTGTCCTCGACACCTTAATTATTTTCTTAGTTTGATTCTCAACAAGAGATTTAAACTCTTTAAAC
Organism: Picea mariana; assembly: GCA_032191745.1. NCBI lineage: Eukaryota > Viridiplantae > Streptophyta > Pinopsida > Pinales > Pinaceae > Picea > Picea mariana. The sequence continues at coordinate 7,001 of JASDQU010296553.1, read as the reverse complement.
CTGTCAAAGAATTCAAATTTATTCCTAAGGAAATATATCCAAGTATTCCTTGAGAAGTTATCTATAAATGAGACATAGTAAATAGATTTTCCCAATGATGGGATCGACACAGATCCAAAAACATCATTGTGAACTAGTTGTAAAATTCCTTCTGCCCGTGTTGCACAAGAAGGAAATCTTATTAGATTTTTCTTCCCATATACACAATGTTCAAATAAATCAAAATCTAAAGAGAATTTAGACATACCTTCAACCATACCTTTACCATGTAGTAGTCAAAGACCCTTCTCTCTGATATGCCCCAGTCTTTGATGCCACAACATAACCTTTTCTCCAGAGACTGTAGGAGTTATTTCTTCTTCAACTTCAATATCATGAACAATGGAACTATTACACCCATCACTAATAGTGATTCCTTGCAGCTTATACAGAGTTCCAAACCGAACTCCCTTCAACAACACCATTGCTCCCCAAACCATCCTGTAGGTTTCCTTTTCAAATATTTTTTTTACCCCTACATCGTCCATTTTTCTTACAAAAATCAAATTTCTGGAAAAACCTAGGATGTGTAGAACACCACACAGTATTCTAATCCTTCCATATATGAGCCTCAAATTTACTTTTCCTCGTCCTATGATTTTGTTTATCGAATCATCACCTAGGAAAACATTACTTCCATCATACCTTTCATATTCACATAACCACTCCCTGTGGGGAGTCATATGAAAGGATGCACCTGAGTCAACCAACCATGCCTCACGATCTACATGTGTGCTTGAAGAAGCCGAGTACACATCCCCTCCTTCTTCCTTGGAGATATTTTCTTCTGTAGAAGGATATTATTCAGATCCATTCTTTTTCTCAACTTTGGATCTGCACTGCTTCTTGTAGTGCCCTTCTTTTCAACATCTCCAACATACCTTTACAAACTTTCCAGGGGATTTAGATCTACCCTTAGAATTAGATCTCCCACTTGAGAACTTAGATCTATTTCTTTTCTAGGAGCGTCCTCCTGCAAATGATGCGTCTGTGTTATGTCCTTCCATATTATTTCATATCATCTTCACCGACAACAAGGATGATACCACTTCATCAAACTTCAAGGGAGTTGCATTACTACCTATGGCCACAACCAGACTATCACATGAGTCTGGTAAAGAACACAGTAAACTAATACACTTATCTTCATCTAAAATTTTAATCTCAACAAATACTAACTTACTTACCACAGTATTGAAGGTGTTCAAATGCTATGTCATTGAGTCTCCATCTCTCATCCTCGGGTTATACAACTTCTTTCTCATGAATAGTTTATTTACTGGGGACTTAGACTGATACAACTTCCCCAACTTATCCCATAAATAATTGGTTGTAGCTTTATCTGACACATTCAGTAATATTGAATTTGAGAGACACAGTCAGATTGTGCTCTTCGCCTTCCAATGCAACTTTTTCCAGTCATTTGTTGAAGTTCCTATAGGTGCAGTACCTGGATCTACTGTGATCCACTAATATATGTCCACCAAGAGATCTTCCATATTGAGCTTCCACAGCTCAAAAATTTTCCCATTAAACTTCTCAATCTCCATTTTTGAATTGCTCGCCATTTCTTTTCACCTAAAAAAAACAATACCACAGATCTCCCACTGTAACAAGGCTTATCACAGTCTCGAGCCAAACCCTTTACCACAAAGGCGTCCCCCTGAAGCCAAAAAATCTCTAATACCAAATGTATATTTTAACCTTGTACAATATTTATTGCAAACATATTTTCATTAAAAGAACAGAAAATATACAATGGAAAATACAAACATTGCACAGATGTTTTTCCCCTGGAAACCCAAACCAGGAAAACCAGCTTATTATATATTCATTGTTAGTGATACATTGTTTACAATACAATATACATATAGGAGCCAACGGCATCCAAAACCCTAACCCAATGACTTGGATTAGTCAAAAACCCTATTTCCTTAACCGGAAATAGAAAACCATTGGCAAAAAACCATGTGCCAAAAAACGGCCCAATAATGGACATGAAAATCAAAGCAATATGAAAAACAAGGAAAAAATGTGGCACGTTTCCCGAGGGAAAAAATTATCGGGGTCACTGCCCCCGAACCCTTGCATGGGGGGATTTTTCCCCACTCAAACCCCCTGCATGTCTGATGCATCGCAAACACTACTACTCGTGCAAAGAATATAACACATAACCAACAGTTATGTTGTCTTCCTTTTGCATATTGGCAAATTCTACACTTGTTCACAAATTTCTTCACTTCAGATCTCATTCTTTCCCAATAGTGTGAGCTACTCAACTGTGCGAATGTTTTATCATGGCCAAAATGTCCTACTAGGACTCCGCTATGCTTCTCTTTCAATAAATTGTCTCTCATTGAACATTTTGGTACTCACAATTTGCTCCCTTTGAACAACAGTCCATCCTGAATCAAATATTCCATCCATGGGATTTTGTCCCTTAGTAAAGGATTTTCACAGGATTCATAAGCTTCTTTGAATTTTTCATCTTCATCATACATTTCCTTAAGGTGTTCAAACCCCAAGGTTTCCACTTTGAATTCCTGCATAATCAAACACCTCCTACTCAAAGCATCTGCAACTTTGTTTTCACTCCCACTGATATGCTTGATAAAGAAAGTGAAATTTTGCATAAATTCCACCCACTTTGCATGCCTCTGATTCATCTTCTCATGTTTGGTTATGAACTGTATATCTTGATTATCACTATACAGCACAAACTTCTTGGGAATGAGATAATGCCTCCATTTTTTCAAGGCTTGAATGACTGCATAGAATTCTTTGTCATACATGGAGTACTTTTTCTTGGTATCATTCAGTTTCTCACTGAAATATGAAATAAGTTTGTCATCATGACTTAAGACTGCTCCAATTTCTACTCCAATAGCATCACACCTTACTTGAAATGTCTTTCCAAAATCTGGTAGGACCAGAATTGGTTGTTCTATGATCTTATCCTTCAATATCCTGAAGAATTTCTCAGCCTCTTTTGTCCACCTAAAATATTTGTGTCTCTTCTTCACAGCGTTTAATATTGGTGCACATATACCACTGAAATTTCTAATGAATTTCCTACAGAAAATTGTTAATCCATGGAAAATCCTTACCTCGAATATACTCCTTGGTGATGGCCAATCTTTGATAACTCTCACCTTTTCTGGATCCATATTTAGCTCATTTTAAGAGATCAAAAAACCCAAATATATGAGTTATCTCTTCATAAAAGATGACTTCTTTAAATTTATCAGCAACTTCTCTTACTGTAACCTTCTCATCACTAGTGTCAAGTGTCTCAAGTTTTCTTCCTCACTTTTATTGAAGACTAGTATGTCATCCATATATACAATGAAAAATTTACCTATGAATTCATTAAGTACTTCATTCATCAATCTCATGAATGTGCTCGGGGAATTTGTTAAGACAAATGGCATCACAAGCCACTCATACAACCTTTCATTTGTCTTGAAGGTTGTTTTTCATTCATCTCCTTATCTCATTCTTATCTTATGATAACCACTTTTTAGATCTATCATTGAAAAATAACTTTCTCCACTCAAGCAATCCATCAAATCATCTATCTTGGGTAAAGGTGTTAGAAAAATAGGATCGTCGAGCAATAAAATAAAACAAATGCGGAAATAAAACATAAAAGATACACAATAAAATAGAGACACAGATATAATTGGTTCACCCAGTGTGGGCTACGTCCATCAGAGAAATTTCCAGGTCCTTCCTTTATTATTATCCAACAAATGAAGGGATGCAACCTACAACACACCTGTTGTAACTTCATCTTCTTTATCTCATAGTCTCCTCACTCGGAATACAATACTCACAACGATACATAACCGCAATACATTTCCCTCATAAAAGAGGGTTTCCTTCTAGGGAAAAAAACCCTAACTTAACTTCTACCGTCAGATCTGCAACCTTATAATCCAGATTTACAATGAAATTACAATATACATTTACAAGGCAATTTTTCCTTCAAGGGCCCGCTTTCCCCTGGACCCCGTACAGGGGGTAACCCCCCTCTACACTCCCCCACATGGAGGAGTGTACATTTTTCCTGGGTGTAAATTCTTCATGGGGTATAAACACAGATGAAAACAAATACCTCTGAATCAGGAAGATAATCAGGATCCACAAACAACAATCTCCCACTTGGAGACTGATCTCAACAACTCCACCATTGTTGTATATGATAGACTATGATCCTTCTTGGACCTGGAAAATTTCTCATCTTCATCGTCATTCTTGAATACCAACTAAAACTGAGAACGAACTCAGTTTCTCCCTGGTTACTCCCTTTGTTAACATGTCTGCAATATTTTGGCTAGTGTGTATATTTTCCAACTTCAAATGTCCATCTCCCAAGACAGATCGTATGAAATGGTACATGAGTTGTATATTCTTAGTCTTCAAATGGAAGGTTGAGTTCTTTGCAAGATGAATGGAACTCTCACTATCACAGTACAACCTACTATTCTCCTACTTCTTTCCCAATTTCTCCATAAACCTCTGTAACCAAATCATTTCTTGACTAGCCTCTGTAGCAACAGCATACTCTTCTTTTGTTGTTGATAGTGCAAAAACCTTTTGCAGTTTTGAAATCCAACTTACTGTTGTTCCACCTACAGTAAAAACATACCTTGTGGTGCTCCTCCTACTATCTTTATCACCTGACATATCTGAATCAACATATCCCTGTAGAATAGTGTCTGAACCTCCAAAACAAAATGCATGAGTAGAAGTACCTCTCAAATAAATGAGAATCCACTTTACTTCCTCTCAATGTTCTTTACCCAGATTGTTCATATACATGCTCACAACTCCCACTACATGTGCAATATTTTTTCTTTTCCAAACCATCGCATGCATCAAGCTGCCAATTGTTGATGAATAAGGGACCATGGACATGTATTATGTCTACTCCTGTGTCTTGGCACACATTTCCTTAGTTAATTTTAAATGGTTGGCCAAAGGTGTAGTAACTATTTTTTTCATTTTGCATTATAAACCTCTCCATTACCTTCTCTATGTACTCATCCTGAGACAATGTCAATTTGCGAATTTTCTTGTCTCTTTTTATTCTCATACCAAGGATTTTCTTTGCAGAACTTAGATCCTTCATCACAAACAAATTATCTAATTTCTTCTTTAACACATTTATATCCTGCATACTAGACCTTGCAAAAAGAATGTTTGTTTATTAATTGGGTTGGTTGTCATTGATGT
>JASDQU010296552.1:0-14116 GCA_032191745.1 Picea mariana | reverse complement strand
ATGATATTGTTGATGATGATGTTGTTCCAAATCATGATAATCGGTCGGATAAAGAACCCATACAGTGAAAACACTGTCACCGGTTTGGCCATGATAAGTCAAATTGTTTTGATCTTCACCCATCCAAATTTTGTGGGAAGACAAATCATCCCTCAGTAAGGTGTCAAAAGAACAAGCGAAAACAAATTCATTTTGAATGGTTAGGAAATTGGCATTGGCATTTGGAAGCCAATTTATTGGATTAGTCTTATCACCGGATTTATACACAAGTACAATCGTACTTGATTGGAGATATTTCTACAGTTGATGGAAATGAATGTTTTTCAAGATTTTTTGATTTAGTGTATGATCGAGGCCCAGTTGATTTAGTCTTTTGAGTTAATGCTCGAGTCTTCAGACTTCGCCGAAAGACAATTTGATGTGTTGGATCTCTTCTTGGACATACTTGCGAATGACGGTCAAGGGAATTGGAACCACTTGTCCCTGATAGGGGGGAAATCTAGTTGAGTTAGGTTCCAAGTTTGATTTTGAGTCAGGTTCCAAGTTTGATTTAGAAGTTTGATTTAGATCTTGTGAATAGATGATCAAGTATGCAACCTAGTTCTTCGTATGCAGTCTTGTTCCTGAACATTTTGTTGTTGATATGGTTTGTGATTAGCTTAAAACCACTAATTGAGTAGAAGACATGAAGTTCTGCTTGCTACATTTTCATATTTTTGAGCCTTGATCTCTTGTTAGCTTATGGTCAACTTAAAACCATGCCATGTAGTAGAAGAAATCAGCTTCTACTAGACATTCGATTTGTGGTCATACCGAAACCACCATATTGGTTTGTGGTCATCTTGAAACCACCAGATGAGTTTGTGGTGAACCTTAAACCACTAATTTAGTAGAAGACATCAACTTCTGCTACTTTTCTTTTCAGATTTCAGAGAGCATCTTCAGCCAGCCCTCTGAATATTCGCTTGACACATGTGATTGTCAAGTAATAGTAGTTTTTCAGGCAAGAACAAACTTATGATTAAGGGGGGATGTTAAAACACTAATGATAAGTTAGTTGGTTAGTTAAGTTAACCTAATTTTTATACAGTTACTTGACAGTTATGGTCTTTTGTATTATATATGTACATCTATGTACATTATGTACATGATGTTAATAATAGAGTATGCATTTTCTGCCATTGTTTAGTTATCTTCGTTCATCATGGTTTCTTGATTGCTTCTATTATTTCCATTATATTTATTCTCTTTTTTTCATTATGAATCTAAAAAGATTGATGGAGGAGCATCGTGCACAACCAACAAACCAAGTACAAAGAGGAGGATGGATGGAAACACACCAACATGCATTTTGAAATGTTTTGAAGTTGAATGAAAAATTATTAATGTAATATCTAGGGGAGCATATTCACATTTATGTTTTGGAGGTTGTAAACAGATCTTGAGTGTTGCTATCATCTGTCGGATATGGCAGAATTTATTGTAAAGTAGTTGTAGGTTTTAATTTCTAATTTGATAGTTAGAGTTGTAGGAGGGAAAACAGAATAATAGACACCCTCGCTTGTATCATAGTATTATTTTTTCAGAAATAGAGAATTATGTAAGAAGTAGAGCTCTAGAGAGAAAGAACACAGAGAAGAACCCGTGTACAGGAACACTTGAGTTAATATATGAAGCTTTAACTCAATTTTCATGGTGTTATTATGCTTGTTGTTTACATCTATGGAATGGTATGTTTACAATTGTTTTTCTCATTATGCATTTATTTCAATGTTGTGTTGTTTGTATGATTTCATGTTAAATGTATGAAATCTGTAAGGAGGGAAGAATGAGTTTCAATTATTTCTCTTCCTGAGAATTCTTGCAAGGAGTGAAATGAACGTCCGTAAGGTGTGCATCGATGAAGTTCTGAGTTTTATCTCAGAAAGATCAGGAGAGATACCATTGTTCTCATATCAACTAAAGTGCAAAGTTAGCTCAAAGCCATGCAAGGTGTCTGCAAGCTGGGTGAGGTCTTGGATTTTACCAATCCAAGAGGAAGATTGAAATACTATTGTTGCAAAGAGTGCAGAGAGTCAAAGGACCAAATAACTAAAGGTTATTTGTGAATTCCGCAAGGAGTGCGTGCATAATCACTAAGGAATCCCTAGAGTTTGCAAGCGAAATCTCAGAAGGGATAGAACCTTTGAAGTGTTCAAAGGGAGATGAAGGTTGAAAACGTCTCTCAGAAGTTAAGTTCAGGATGGAGGACACTAAGCCATTTGGCCAAAAGTCCTTGATAAGTTGAGTCAGATGGTGGAATCACTTCAAGAAGAAGTGTCAATTTACCGTGGGTCGTTGGATATTATAGACTAGCGAGAATATTAAGGCCGAGTGTTTCTTAGAACTCATAAGATCAAGAGGAATAGAGGTCGTTGGATTCAGATCAATGAGAGTCGTTGATCTCACATCCTTCAAATTCACTATTTTGAAATTCGGTAAGTGGAGGAAGCTATGGCTCGGAGTCGAGAGCCGCAGATTCCCGATTCGCAAAGTCTTAAAAGAACTAGGACCGTCTGGTAGTAAGAGAGATTAGAGTCATTGATCCGTGGCAAGGGGTTGTCATGATTTCGGGAGTTGGGGAAAGGAGTGGTTGCATTGAAAAACGTCAATAAGAGAAATCCCGAGGTGCCGAAAAGAAATTACCCCAGCTCATAGTTAGAGGTCACATTAGAGAAAAGTCAAGGAAGGAATCAAATTGACGTTAACCTTTTTGGGTTTCGAAGATTGTTGAGTGCAAGGGGCTCACCAATGGAATCACGAAGTGGTGAAAGCCGAAATACCCTTTCGGTAAGGGTTGTGGTCATAAGTTGTCAGTCACATGGATGAGAGTTGGCGCCTTGTGTATGTTCGCACAAGCATAACTCATAAGGACCTATGGTTACACATACTTGTGTGTGTGTTTTAGTGGGATTTCCTATGGAGAAATCGACGAGTCAATCTGACTCAGGTGGAAATTTAGAATGATCCTAAGACCAGGAGGTCGCCCATATCTTGCTGAGGTGGGGGTGCTGTGTCAGAGTGGTATCAGAGCCCAAAAAAATTATTTTCTTTCTGTAGTGGAGAAAATAAATTACAACCATGCCACCGAGAAGAAGAGAAAGACCAATTCCCAATCCAGCTGTGGAAAGGGAAATGAGGGAAATCCGTGATCTATTGGATGCTATGGAAATAGAACAGAGATGGACAGTTGATACTGAAGATGTCAGTGAAGCCGAAAGTGAAAATGAGGCTGGAGTTGAGGAAGAAGTCATAGTCGAAGACGCTGTAGAAGAACATCTATTCAGATTTATTGCAAGAATCAGAGCCAGAGAAAAGAAGGACATTATGATGTATGAAGGCAACTTAGACGTTGAAGAGATGCTAGATTGGTTTAGGGCTCTAGACAAATACTTTGAATATGAGGATTTCGAGGAATATAATAAAGTTATACATGTCGTCACCAAACTTAAAGGGCATGCAACACTGTGGTGGGATGAAATTCAGGCTGACAAGCATTGCAAAGGCAAACAAAGAATCAAAATCTGGAATAGGATGGTTGCAAAAATGAAAGCCAAATTTATACCCAGGGACTACTAGATCAATCTATTTCGAAGGATGTAGAATTTGAGACAGAAGATGATGACAGTGAAGGAGTACACTGAAGAGTTTTATAGGCTCAACATCAGAGCAGGTCATTGAGAAAGTGATGATGAAAAGGTTTCTAGATACATGAATGGTCTGAGATATGACATTTAATATGAAATAAGCATGATGACAATTAGAAATGTCGAATATACTTATCAAATGGCCCTGAAGGCTAAAGAAACATTGCCCTGAATGCAAGTTAAAAGGTAAAGAAATTGCCCAGGATAGGACTCAGAAATCAAAGGAGGAAGAAAAGAAACCTCATACTCACCTTGAACGAGAAGGAAGTTCACAGGGGAGACAATACACCAATAGAAATACTTTTCCGTGAGCAATAGGAAGAGGAAGAGGCAGAGGAGGTGAGATAAAATGTTTTGGTTGTGGAAAAATCGGACACAATTCTTTCGAATTTTCTGATAAGCAGAGAGATGGAGGCACAGCTCACATTTCATAAGAACAAAGGCAAAATGTTGAAGTAGAATACGCTGAAGGCGGAATCTCACTCATGATGAGGAAAATTCTCTTGAAACCAGAGAAGGAGGTAGATAATCCAGTACAAAGAAACAGTTTGTTCAGAACTTCTTGCAAGACCAAGGATAGGGTATGCAATGTAATAGTGGATAGTGGAAGCATAGAGAATCTAGTATCCACATAAATGGTGGAAAAGATGGAAGTGGAGACTGTTGCACATCCGAGCCCATACAAAGTGTCATGGTTGCAAAAAGGACATCAAGTAATTGTCACTAAACAATGTTTAGTTGAATTTAAGACAGGAGGTTATAATGATGAAATTATGTGTGATGTTATTCCCATGGATGTTTGTCACCTTTTACTGGGGAGACCGTGGCAGTATGACAGGAATGTTGCTCATGATGGGAGAAAGAACACTTACACCTTGGAGAAGAATGGTAGAACACATATGTTGCTACCAATTAAAGACAAGGAAGTAAAAACATAAATGAACAATACCATACTTCTCATGAGTGGGAAGGAACTTCTTGATGAAGTCAATAAAGAAGAAGGCATGCAATTTGCAATGGTACGAAAACCTAGAGTCATCTTAACCAGTACCAAGATAGATGATCTACCTGAAGGAATTCAGGAAATGTTGGAGAGTTTGTTGATATCGTAGTGGACAAATTACCTTGTTCGTTGCCACCTATCAGAGGCATAAGCCATCATATTGATATTATACCTGGAGCAATTTTACCAAACAAAACAACGTACAGATTGACGTCGTGGGAGAATGAATAGGTTAAGAGACAAGTCCAAGACTTGATGGACAAAGGATTGGTTAGAGAAAGCTTGAGTCCATGCATTGTACCTACAATGTTAAGCCCAAAGAAATATGGTGGATGGAGAATGTGTACAGACTCGAGGTCCATAAACAAAATCACCATCAGGTATAGATTTCCTTTACCCAGGATGGACGACTTGATGGATTGCTTGAACGAAGACAAATATTTTTCAAAGATTGATTTGAAAACTGGTTATCACCAAATCAGGATGACGAACGATGATGAATGGAAAATGACATTCAAAACAAACGAAGGTTTGTACGAATGGCTTGTCATTCCATTTGGCTTAACGAATGCATCGAGAACCTTTATGAGTTTGATGAATGATGTCCTGAATGATTTCATTGGAAAATTCGTGATTGTATATCTAGATGATATACTAATTTTCTGTAAATTTGAAGCATAGCACTTAAAGAATTTATCTACAGTGACAAGGAAATTACAGCAAGAGAAATTGCTGATCAATTTGAAGAAGTCATATTTCATGAAGACATAACTCATTTATTTGGGTTTTGTAATCTCTTCGAATGAATTAAAGATGGATCCAGAGAAGGTAAAAGAAATCAGGGATTGGCCATCACCGAAGAGTATCTTTGAAGTTCGAAGCTTCCATGGATTGGCTAGTTTTTAGAGGAAGTTCATAAAAAATTTCAGCAAGATATGTGCACCGATGATGGACACAGTCAAGAAAAGACACAAATCTTTTCATTGGACAGAGGAAGCAGAGAAGAGTTTCAACCTACTGAAGAAAAAGACCACTGAGAAACCAATTCTGGTGTTACCAGATTTTAGCAAAACATTCTCGGTCAAGTGTGATGAAAGTGGGTTTGCAATTAGAGAGGTCTTGAGCCAAGACAATAGACCGATTGCATATTTCAATGAAAAACTTCATGAAGCAAAGATCAGATACTCAACGTATGACAAGGAGTTTTATGCAATCATACAAGCACTAAAGAAATGGAGGCACTATTTGGTTCCCAAAGAGTTTGTTTTGTACAACGATAACAAAGATTTACAATTCATAACTCGATAGGAGAAGTTCAACCAAAAACATGCTAAATGGTTTGAATATATGCATAATTTTACTTTTTTGATTAAACATGTTTTTGGAACTACTAACAAAGTGCGTGACGCTTTGAGCAGGAAATCTTTGCTATTGCAGGAATTAAGAGTCAAGACTTTGGGTTTTGATAACCTCAAATAAATGTACAGGGATGGTCCAAATTTCAGCAAAGCATATAAGGCATCTGAAAATCCAATTCTTAGGTATAGAAGACAATGGACCGAGTATATGATCCAAGATGGATTATTGTTCAAAGGTAACCAGCTATGTATACTGGAATGCTCCATGACGGAGAATTTGTTGAAGGAAAAGCCCAGCGGAGGATTGGTCAAACACTTTGGTTATGAAAAAATGTTATCAAAGTTGAATGGCTTGAATTATTAGCTAGGGATGAGGAAAGATGTGAAGAAATTTGTGTATAGGTACATTACTTTTCAGCACACAAAAGGAGAAAGGCAGAACGCAGGGTTATACCAACCCTTTTCCATACCAGAAAGGTCATGGGACGTAGTGAGCAAGGATTTCATATTGGGAATGCAAAGGACACAAAGGGGATATGATTTAATCCTTGTAGTGGTAGACAGATTTTCAAAGATGGCACATTTTATACCATGCCAAAAAACTAGCGACGCAACTCACATTGCGAATCTGTTTTTCAAGGAAGTCATCAGGCTTCACGGCTTGCCAAGGAGTATTATTTATGATCAAGACACCAATTTCATTGGACACTTCTGGAGGACCTATGCCAGAATATGGGGACAAACATGTCTTTCAGTTTAGCATATCATCCTCAGATGGATGGACAAATAGAGGTCGTGAACAAGAGCTTGGGGTATTTTATAAGAAGCCTAGTGACTGAACACCATAGTCAATGGGATCATATTCTTCAACAATCTAAATTTTCTTACAACGATTCATTTAAAATAAGAACAGGGAATAAGCCATTCCAAATTGTATATGGAATGCATCCAAGACAAGTTTCTGAATTCAAAGATTTAGAACAAGCTGAATTTAGGAGTGCAAGTGTTGAGGAATTTATAGTAGGAATGAAGGAGCTTCACAGCAGAATTAAGGAGCAATTGTAGAGTTCAAATCAAGAGTACAAGCATAGAGAATATCAACATCGACGAGAGTTTCAATTCGAAGTTGGTGATTTGATTCTAGCGCATTTGAGGAAGGAAAGGTTCCCAAGGGGAACATACAATAAGCTCAATATGAAAAAGATCAGACTGTGCAAGGTCATGATATTGAACTACCAGATGGGGTCGGAATCTCACTGATATTCAATGTCACATATTTGCATCCTTAGAGAGAAGATGAAGCAGAAGGATCAGAGAATCAGAAAGAATTTCAATGGATTAAACAATTACCTATAGCTGAAAATCCATAGATGGAAAGGATCATTGACCAGAGAGTTTGAAAGAAGGCCCGAAGAAAGACATACTTTGAATATTTGGTCAAGTGGGAAGGCCATCCGATTGAAGATGTCAGTTGGGAAAGCGAAGAAGATATCCAAATACATGGACAAACGATGGACAAACGAGTGATTGCAGAGTTCAAATCAAGAGTACAAGCATAGAGAAGATCAACACCGACGAGAGTTTCAATTCGATGTTGGTGATTTGATTCTAGCGCATTTGAGGAAGGAAAGGTTCCCAAGGGGAACATACAATAAGCTCAATATGAAAAATATCAGACTGTGCAAGGTCATGATATTGAACTACCAGATGGGGTTGGAATCTCACCGATATTCAATGTCACAGATTTGTATCCTTACAGAGCAGATAAAGCAGAAGGATCAGAGAATCAGAAAGAATTTCAATGGATTAAACAATTGCCTATAGCTGAAAAGCCATAGATGGAAAGGATCATTGACCAGAGAGTTCGAAAGAAGGCCCGAAAAAAGACATACTTTGAATATTTGGTCAAGTGGAAAGGCCATCCGATTGAAGATGTCAGTTGGGAAAGCGAAGAAAATATCCAAATACATGGACAAACGATGCAAGAGCTCATGAACATGAGTTCATGAATTTTTTCAAGCCAGAGGAGTCTGATGCAGGAGCATCGTACACAACCAACAAAGAAAGCACAAAGAGGAGGACAGTTGGAAACACACCAACACACATTTTGAAATGTTTTGAAGTTGAATGAAAAAGCATTAATGTAATAGCTAGGGGAGCGTATTCGGATTTATGTTTTGGAGGTTGTAAACAGATCTTGAGCATTTCTCTCATATGTTGAATATGGAGGCATTTATGTTTATTCAATGTAAAGTAGTTGTAGCTTTTAATTTCTGATTTGATAGTTAGAGTTGTAGGAGGGAAAATGGAATAATAGACACCCTTGTTTGTATCATTGTATTATTTTTTCAGAAATAGAGAATTATGTAAGAAGTAGAGTTGTAAAGAGAAAGACATAGAGAAGAACCCATGTCCAGGAACACTTGAGTTAATATATGAAGCTTTGACTCAATTTTCATGATGTTATTATGCTTCTTGTTTACATCTGTGGAATGGTATGTTTAGATTTGTTTTTCTGATTATGCATTTATTTCAAAGTTGTATTATCTATATGATTTCATGTTAAATGTATGAAATCTATGAGGAGGGAAGAATGAGTTTCAATTTCTTCTCTTCCTAAGAATTCCTGCAAGGAGTGAAATGAACGTCCGCAAGGTGTGCATCGACAAAGTTCTAAGGTTTATCTCAGAAAGCTCAAGAGAGATACCATTGTTCTCATATCAAATGAAGTGCAAGGTTAGCTTAGAGCCATGCAAAGTGTCCATAGGCTAGGTGAGGCCTTGGATTTTACCAATCCAAGAGGAAGATTGAAATATTATTGTTGCAAAGAGTGCACAGAGTCGAAGGAACAAATAATCAGAGGTTATTTGTGAATTCCTGAAGGAGTGCATGCATAATCACTAAGGAAGCCCTAGAGTTTTCAAGCAAAAGATAAGAAGGGATAGAACCTTTGAAGTGTTCAAAGGGAGACGGAGGTCAAAATCGTCTCGCAAAAGTCAAGTTCAGGATGGAGGATGCCAAGCCATTTGGCTAGAAGTCCTTGAGAAGTTGAATCGGATTGGAATTGCTTCAAGAAGAAGTGTCGATTTACCATGGGTCATTGGATCTCACAGACCAACGAGAATATTAAGGCTGAGTGTTTCTCATCACTACTAAGCTCAGGAGGAATAGAGGCCATTGGATTCATATCAACGAGATTAATTGATCTCACATCCTTGAAATTCGCTATTTCGAAATTCGGGAAGTGGAGGAAGTTGTGGCTCATAGTTATGAGTCACGAATTCCCGATTCACGAAGTCCTGAAAGAACTAGGACCGTATGGTCATAGGAGAGATCAGATTCATTGATCCGTGGCAAGGGGTTGTCATAATTTCAGGAGTCGGCGAAAGGAGTGGTTGCATTGAAAAATGTCGATAAGAGAAATCTAGAGGTGCCAAAAAGAATTTATCACAGCTCATAGTCAGAGGTCACATCAGAGAAAATTCAAGGAAGGAATCAAATTCTCATTGGCCTTTTCAGATTTTGGGGATATTTGAATCAATGGGGCTCACCACTAGAATAACGATGTCGCAAAAGCCGAAATACCCTTTCGGTAAAGGTCATGATCATAATTTTTCAGTCACATGGGTGAGAGTTAGCGCCTTGTGTATGTTTGCATAGGCATAACTCATAAGGACCTGTGGACACACACACTTGTGTGTGTGTTTTAGTGGGAATTCCTATGGGGAAATTGAAGAGTCAATCCAACTCAGGTGGAAATTTTGAACGATCCTAAGACCAAGAGGTCGCCCAGATTCTGTTGAGGTGGGGGTGTTCCGTCAGAGTGGTATCATATCCCAGAACAATTCTTTTGTTTCTGTAGCGGAGAAAAAAATTACATCCATGCCACCGAGAAGAAGATAAATACCAATGTCCGATCCAACTGTGGAAAGGGAAATAAGGGAACTCTATGATTGATTGGATGCTATGGAAATAGCACAGAGACAGACAACTGATACTGGAGATGTAATTGAAGCCGAAAGTGAAAATGAGGCTGGAGATGAGGAATATGTCATAGTCGAAGACATTGTAGAAGAAAGTCTATTAAGAGCTCTTGTGAGAATCGAAGCTAGAGAAAATATGGACATTTCGATGTATGATGGAAACTTAGATGTTGAAGAGCTTCTAGATTGGTTTAGATCTCTAGACAGATACTTTGACTATGAGGATGTCGAGGAAGATAAGAATGTTAAACATGTTGTCACTAGACTTAAAGGGCATGCAACACTGTGGTGGGATGAACTTCAAGCTGACAGGAGTTGCAAAGGAAAACAAAGAATCAAAAGATAGGATAGGATGATTGCAAAAGTGAAAGGCAAATTTATACCCAGGGACTAACAGATCAATCTATTTCGAAGGATGTAGAATTTGAGATAGAAGATGATGACAGTGAAGGAGTACACTGAAGAGTTTTACGGGCTCAACATCAGAGCAGGTCATCGAGAAAGTGATGATGAAAAGGTTTCCAGATACATGAATGGTCTGAGATATGAAATTCAATATGAAATAAGCATGATGACAATTAGATATGTCGAAGATGATTATCGAACTCCCCTAAAGGCTGAAGAAAAATTGGCCCGAAAGCAAGGTAAAAAAGCCAGAGGTCGAAGTCAGAGTAGAGGCAAATCAATTGCCGAGGACAGGACTTAGAAACCAAAGGAGGAAGAAAGGAAACCTCATACTCACCCTAAATGAGGAGGAAGTTCACAAGGGATACAATATGTCGATAAAAATACTTTTCCGCGAGCAAGAGGAAGAGGAAGAGGCACAGGAGGTGAGATAAAAAAAATTGGTTGTGGAAAAATCAGAAACAAGATTTTCAAATGTCCTAATAAGAAGAGAGATGGAGGCAAAGCTCACATTTCAAAAGCACAAAGGTGAAATGTTGAAGAAGAAGATGTTGAAGGCAGAAGCTCACTCATGATGAGGAAAATTCTCTTAAAACTAGAGAAGGAGGTAGAGAATCCAGTCCAAAGAAACAGTTTGTTTAGAACTACTTGCAAGACCAAGGATTGGGTATGCGAGGTAATAGTGGATAGTATAAGCACAGACAATATAGTATCCACAGAAATGCTGGAAAATTTGGAATTGGAGACTATTGCACATCCGAGCCCATACAAAGTCTCATGGTTACAAAAAGGACATCAGGTAATTGTCACTAAACAATGTTTAGTTGAATTTAAGATAGGAGGTTATAATGATGAAATTTTGTGTGATGTTATTCCCATGGATGTATGTCATCTTATATTGGGGAGACCGTGGCAGTATGACAAGAATGTTGTTCATAATGGGAGAAAGAACACTTACACCTTAGAGAAGAATGGTAGAACGCATATGTTGTTGCCAATTAAAGACAAGGAAGTAAAAATAGAAATGAACAATACCATACTTCTCATGAGTGGGAAGGAACTTCTTGATGAAGTCAATAAAGAAGAATGCATGCAGTTTGTGGTGGTAAGAAACCTAGAGTCATCTTAACCAGTACCAAGATAGATGATCTACCTGAGGAAATTGAGGAAATGTTGGAGGGGTTGGTTGATATCGTAGTGGACAAATTACCTTGTTCGTTGCCACCTATGAGAGGCATAAGCCATCATATTGATCTTATACTTGGGGTGATTTTACCAAACAAAGAAACATATAGATTGAAGTCGCAGGAGAATGAAGAGGTTAAGAAACAATTCCAAGACTTGATGGACAAAGCATTGGTTAGAGAAAGATTGAGTTCATGCATAGTACCTACAGTGTTAAGCCCAAAGAAATATGGTGGATGGATAATGTGTACAAAATTGAGGGCCATAAACAAAATAACCATCAGGTATAGATTTCCTTTACCTAGGATGGACGACTTGATGGATTGCTTGAACAGAGCCAAATATTTTTCGAAGATTGATTTGAAAAGTGGCTATCACCAAATCGGGATGAGGGATGGTGATGAATGGAAAATGACATTCAAAACAAACAAGGGTTTGTACGAATGGCTTGTCATGCCATTTGGCTTGATGAATGCGTTGAGAATGCTTATGAGGTTGATGAATGAGGTCATGAAGGATTTCATTGGAAAATTCGTGATTGTATATCTAGATGATATACTAATTTTCAGTAAAGATGAAGCGAAGCACTTAAATCATTAAACTACAGTGATAAGGAAATTATAGCAAGAGAAATTGCTGATCAATTTGAAGAAGTCGTATTTCATGAAGACATAACTCATTTATTTGGGTTTTCTAATCTCTTTGAATGAATTAAAGATGGATCTGGAGAAGGTAAAAGAAATTAGGGATTGACCATCACTGAAGAGTATCTCTGAAGTTCGAAGCTTCCATGCATTGGCTAGTTTTTATAGGAAGTTCATCAGAAATTTTAGTGAGATATGTGCACCGATGATGGACACAACCAAGAAAAGACACGAATATTTTCATTGGACAGAGGAAGCAAAGAAGAGTTTCAATCTGCTGAAGAAGAATATCACTGAGCAACCAATTCCGGTGTTACCGGATTTCAACAAAACATTCCAGGTTAGGTGTGATGAAAGTGGGTTTGCAATTGGAGCGGTCTTGAGCCAAGACAACAGACCGATCATGTATTTCAGTGAAAAATTGAATGAAGCAAAGATTAGATACTCAATGTATGACAAGGATATTTATGCAGTCATACAAGCGCTGAAGAAATGGAGGTACTATTTGGTTCCCAAGGAGTTTGTTTTGTACAATGATAACCATACTTTACAATTCATAACTTGACAGGAGAAGTTGAACCAAAAAAATGCTAAATGGGTTGAATATATGCATAATTTTACTTTTGTGATTAAACATATTTTTGGAACTGCTAACGAAGTGGTTGACGCTTTGAGCAGGAAATCTTTACTATTGCAGGAATTCAGAGTCAAGACTTTGGTTTTTGATAACCTCAAAGAAATGTACAGGGATGATCTAAATTTCCGAGAAGCATATGAGGTGTCCTAAAAATTCCTGCAAGGAGTGTAGCGAACGTCTGCAAGGTGTGCATCAATGAAGTTCTAAGTTTTATCTCAGAAATCTTAGGAGAGATACCATTGTTCTCATATCTACCGAAGTGAAAGGTTAGATAAGAGCCATGCAATGAGTGCGCAGGCTAGGTAAGCTCTTGGATTTTACCAATTTGTAGAGACCATGCTTAATTAAATACAAAATCTTAATTCAATTAAAATATAATTTCCTTCTCATACGTAAAGTATTCATTCACATCATAAGCATAAATATTCTGCATAATTTAAAATCTATCTACAACATGGAAATAACTCAACAATTCACCATAAAATACCTACTTCTGATGGTAAAACCATTGATATGGTTGTCCCTTCCCTACTACCTTGTTGTTTCCTTGCCTAGCCTGATGCACTAACGAACACTGCCCAAACCGACTATCTCCCAGCCAGCTAGGAGCAGCTTGTCCGACTCCCTAGATCTAGGAAACCGAAAGTAATCCTCGATCCCGTTCCCAAAACCCCTAGAAACCCGGTGCTCCCTGCAATGATACTCACAGTCTGCAGAACTCTCCCACAGAACTAGAAAAACCAAGCAAAGAAACCAGTACTCACGTCCCCCTCCAAAATGCTTCCTCCTCCCAAAATAAAATCCTCCTCGCAAAAGAATGCCTTCCACCATAAGGATCTCCCCGACATATTCCCCCTTCACCACCCTTTCCTCCTTTACCTCGTTACCTACCCATAGTTAATGCCCCTTATCCTTTCATTTATTATTTTATCCCCTTGTATTTATTATCTTATCTTATATTATCCTTACATTTAATGTCCTATCCCCTCCCGTATACTTAAGTCTTAGTAAATTAAATTATTAACCCCATTAATTCTTTGCTCACATAATTAAAGAGTCGATTAATAATTAATTAATCATTGACAGTTATGAACAAATAATTAATGATAATTAATTAGTTAATATTATATAAGAAATAATTATTGTTTAGCTAATATCTTAGGACAATCAGATTATCAATTAATTATAATTAATAATCCTATACATTTATTTAAG
>JASDQU010296549.1:0-14116 GCA_032191745.1 Picea mariana | reverse complement strand
CCAGCCAAGATGATATTGATGATGCTATCCTCCCACTTGATGTTGTTGATGATGTTGTCCTCTCTCTCTCGCATGACGCTGTTGGAGAATACCCTTCTTGTTAAGGGGGAGTGTTGAAATATTGTAACTGAAAAGAGTATTCTTATTATTATTGATATATTATTCATAGGATCAATCCCCATTGTGGATTGATCATGTCGGTTATTGTAATAGGACCAAATTCCCTTTTGCGGATTAGTCAAAAGACAATTGTAATAGGCAGAATAAGAAGTCGACCCCAACAATTATTAAAGAGAACTAGAAATATAATAAAGGTGGGTTTACCCACCCAGTTTGAGAAGTCAGCCCTGCCAATGAAGAGACACTTCACACATGCCAGACTTGTATAAATAAAAGAGGCTAGTGCCTCACTTAGACATAACTCACTTGCTCAATTTGAGAGACAAGTTCTGATCTGTTACCGACAAAGAAGAGAGAGAGTGGCGCATATCTAGGAGAGGACTTTTTGTATTAGCATAAGAGATCTCTTGGCATTGTATTGGCTATCTATATTAGGGAAGTTTTGCTAGGTTTTCTTCCCCTAGAGGGTTTCCCAGGATAAATGCTATGTCTCTTGTGATTGTGTATTTCTCATTGATCTTGGATTATGATATTGTTATCTAATGAAATGAAAACATCTATAATAATGTCTTAAACATTGACAATAATACCTCATACTTGAAGGGATGGATGCCATATGAAAATCGACACTGTTGGCTGACACGAAGATCGTTTCCCTGTCGAAGCCACCCGATTTTGTATGCAAGCGGGTATGGTGTTGTCAACAATCCCAATAGTTTGACAACCGTTGATGAGATGAGGTTCTTCTGGCTTCCACTATCAATAATAAAATGCAGTGGGGTCCCCTTCACCCACATCTATGAATGGAAAAGGCACTCCCCCTCTTTAGGATCTGTTGGTTCTTCTAGTTGAATTTTTGTGGTCGTGACAATAGCAGTGGGGTCTACATCGATGCTCTGTATTTTACCAATATTTTCAGAATCAGATTCTAAATCAGGGTTCAACTCCTTCTCTTTGATCTCGACCACCAATGATTTTTTTGAGCGAAATTCATCAATGTTGTGCCAGGGGATTTTGTGGAAATTGCACCATTTTCCATTGTCCTTCTTCATCTTCCTATTACCCTTCTTTTCATGTGGCTTGGATGGGTTTTCTGAAGGCTGGTTGTTAGGGCCATATTTACCATACTTTCGTTGTTGCAGATTTACATACCCAAACACCCGCTTGTTCTGATGCTTAAATTTATGTTCGATTTTAACTACATATCGATAAGTAGAACCGAGTGATGAGATGTCCAGAAAATCCATTTCAGTTTGGATGTATCTGTGTAGATCCCCGTGGTATTTTAGAACCAAATGTCATTCAGAGTCCTTGATACCCAGCTTGGTGCACAAGGTATGAAAGGTATCGGTGAACTCTAGAACTTCTTGTCCCCTTTCTTTCCGCAGTGTGGTCCATCTAATATAATGGTCCTCATATTTTCCAACAGGTCAATACTATTCCTTTACCGCATCCACAAAAAAATCTCAAGTGGGCTCGACCCCATATTTCCAGACTCCTCTATGGAACTTTTCTCCTAGTAATTTTACCACCATTGTTTGAAATGGGGGATATCCTTAAGGACTGCGAAGGTGATCTTTTCCCCGTCGGAGAAATTATGAACAGAGAAATAAAATTCTAGCATATTTAACCATTTTTCTAGGGCATTCGCATCTATCTGTCCTTCAAATATGGGAATATCAAAATTAAATTGTACCTTGAAAGGCGAGGTGCTTCCAAAGTGCCCTCTCGATGAATACGCACTTGTTTTTATTGGTAGGCGTTGAAGGATGTTGGAAAAATTCTCCATCATTTCGTCCCTCTGTCGCCTGCGAGCTTTCTCAAGCAATGGATTAATAGAATCTTCTGCTCTGTTGTTTTTATTTTCTTCCACCATGGAGGGTTTCTTGGGCGTGCGAGAGCAATTTTCCTCAAGAGATACAATCTCGAGATCCAAATTGCTATACTCGAACCTCGTCGGAGACATGCACTAAAAAAAGATCAAGAGCAACCTACTCTGATACCACTGATCCAGATTATTTTCGACACGAAATGAGAGTGGAGATACAATAAAGAAATGTACATATATGTATCAGATACCCAACAATATAACATAAATATATCATAGATATAAACACATAGATACAGTAATACTCAATTTCTATTAATGTGTGAAATGTACATAACTGTAAAAATATAGAGTGAAAGACTCACTAGAATGGTGGCAACTTATCTCTAAGAAAATATGTGACACCTCATCTCATTTGCAAGAAGAATATTGTTACAATGAGGCTCCAAATTCCTTTTTAACATAAGTAAAATCCAAAACCCTAACCCCGAAAGATGAAAAGCCAAAAGGTTTGTGGGCCTCGATGGGGGTTGTTGATATGTCAACTTCCTGGGAGCGTAACGTTTGCATATGATATTCATTTAGGGTGCTTAATACACTGTTGGAAATTTCTAACCGAGAAGAACCATTTTCGACTAGCTCGGGTCAGTGATTTTGATAGTCACTTGGGCCCCAAATCCCCAAAAAACGTCGTTTAGGGCATCAAAATGGCCCCAGAATTTTGGAACCCGATAAACTATCGAAAAACTACCAAGGTGGAAAACTATTTTTTGAGTCAGTGGAATAGGTGGGTGGCCACCGATATCCACCTGGATCACATACTCCTTTTGCATGTTTTATTTCCATAATGAATTGTCCATGCAATCTTATTGTAGGTCTACAGATCAGTAGATTGAACCATATAGCAATGCAAGTTCAGAAGCTGAAAGTACATGAGAAGGCTCCTCATGCTGAGATCAAGTCCTCCTCGAATCCAATGGATTCCTTGCAAGGATACCTGCTATATGAAGTGTGAACTGTACCTTCTTAGGAATCTACTGAAGATTCATTTTTGGCTTCTTATCTGGTTGTACGACCTGCTTATTTCCATGTACAGAATATGAGTGTATGGAATCATCTCTGATGTTTGAAACTGATGGAAGCACAAGAGTATCTGCATGTTGCAATGGAGGTGCATGCAAATTACTCTCCTTATGTGTAAGTAGAAAATAGGAGTCATCGTTATAAGACTTAGTGAATTTATACAACCTTGACTTGTGATCCACCTCACCAATTGCAATGATGGATTTTTCATGCATGTCAAGTACAGAAACTGAATCTGATGTAAATTCAACCCTTTTACCTTGTTGAGTGATTTGATAAACTGAGAGAATATTCATAGAAATCTTTGGAACATGTGAAACATTCTCAAAGTTTCCATTATGGAGTTCCACTCTTCCCTCTCCTGCTATTACCACTGGAGTATCATCCCCCATGAGAATAAGGGGTCTAGAGCATGAACTTAGAGAAGTAAAAAATTCCTCTTTCACTTCCATATGATGTGATGCGCCAGAATCTATAATCCATGAATCGGATGGGGAATTAATTGCAACAAGAGCATGATTATTACGTTTTTTAGGAGCAAGATCTTCTTCCTTCTGCTTCTTGACTCCTTATAGAATGAATTTTCCAAGGTTGTTCTGTTGAAGTACCTATGCCATAAGATCAATTTTATTCATCATGCATGTGGATTATTCATGATTTGGTTTATTGTAGTAAGTGTATCGCTTTCCCTTCTTCTTCTTCTTGGAATATGAAGAGTCTTTGGAACATGAAGAATTGTTGAAGGGTTTGGAATATCCCTCTTTCCCATTTTGTTCCTCCTTGCCATTTTGTTTGGATGATCCTTTTCCATCATGCATGGTGAGTGTATGTGATTTGGGATCCTTGATTAGGCCCATATGAATAAGTTTTGTCTGCTCAGGTGTGAGAGAATCAATGAATTTATCCATGGTAGGAATCTTCCAATTTGTTCCCATAAGATACCTTCCTGAATGGAAAGTGGAAACATAGACAACATATTCTAGTCCTAGCTTTTCCAAGATTGTTAGAATAATTTTTTCCACTTGTTTAGACTTATAAATACCACAAGATGTTAAGATCAATATTAAATATTTAAACTTAGTAAATAAACCTTGCATATTATCAAAACTTTTAGGATCCAAAGTATTCAACTCTACCTCAAGCATATGACCTCTCATTCGATCCTGCTTTCCAAACAAACTTTCCAAGGTGGTACAAATCACGTTTGGACTCTTGCATGAGGTAACATGAAACAATAAATCAATTGAAATCAATTCAAGAATAATTCTTGTGGCTAAATCCTTTCGGATCACCCATCTAGTCTTCTCAATTGTTGATGTAGGTTACGTTTTTTTCCCCATCATCAATTTGTATAGTCCTTTCCTTCTGAGTTGGAATTCTGCCTTGGGATTCCAATCAAAATAATTGTATGGTGTGAGGATTACCACCAAGTTTGAAGGTAGAATTCATGTTGTATCCATCTCTCCCACTATGTCTGAGAACCCCTAAAAGTTTACTCTCAATCTACAAGTGAAAAACTGAGAAATCACTGCAGAAAGGGCACTTTAAGTGAAAATTCATATCAGTTTCAGGAGACGATATTCCGACTTACTTTCTAAGAAAAAGGTGAGGAATCTATCCAAACGCTTGAAAACCCACTTGCAGAATGGGTAACTTTACTACTCTAATGGACAATTTCTGAAAAAAGTGAATATTTTGAGAGAAATCACTACAAACAGAAAGGTGGTTTTAGAGGCGGTTGCACCTTCCCTTAATAGATAAAGCGACTAGTTTTGGTTGGTCGACCTTTTCCAGTGTATTTGGAGCAACCTGGTTTCCCTTTTCTAGTGTGTAGGGTGCAACTGTCACTCCTTTCAATAGGGAGAGAGTGTGACCGTGTCTGTTACACAAATTTTCTCGTTGGAACTCTGATTTCTTTATTGTTTGTCATGTCTGGCTTTCTCCAATAAATGTAGCTCTGATACCATGTCAATGTTTCATCGAAAACTGCACAGGAGATCTATATAAAGAAAGTACAAACAAAGTTTATCAAGGAAGAGATATATTCAATATGGAAGAATGAGAAAATATATCGACACTACTCCAATGAGATGATGATCAATATGATACAATGAATGAGTGGAATACAGTCATATATAGGAAAGAACATGCATAATATCATAATGCATGCATGAATAATAGCATAATAGTGGTGATCTAAAATAGAACTAGTCATTTAACTCCCACTGAACTAGTGTGCCAAAAATAGAAATTTCTCCAACACCATAATAGGGATAATGGCCCATTCAAAACAGTACAACTGTAGACAAACCTAGCAAAGCCCGACCTGTTGTACGAACTAGAACTACATGTTTTTTGAGGTGTATGCGACTTTCCTTCACTTGACCTGCATACATGTTATTGTGTCCTTTTCATCACTTAAATGAGCAAAAGAGGGGCACTTGCAAGTCTAGTTGGGCCTGCTAGACAGGACAGAGGTTAGTGNAGATAACAACAACTAAAGAAATAAAACTAAAATGCATGAGGAAATTAGAACCAAAATCAATCAAACAAATGACCAATAATCATGCCACCAATGGAGAAGTATATTAGTGGGAAAACACCATAGAGAAAGGGGTACTTATGGATTCCCTCTTCCTCCTTGGGAGGGTTCTTGAGTCCCCTATGTGAGAGCTCTTCTTACAAATGGTAAACTAGAAATAAAATGGTGACTAAATCCAAGCTTATTCCCTCAAGAGCTGAGGTGAATAGCTTAATGAGATGTTGCTAGTATGCTCCAAGAAGAAAGGAGGTTCCTTGAAGGAGAATAGAGGAAGCATAAAAATACAATGAGATTCTTGATATCTTAGTGCACCCATGGCCTCTTTTATAGCATGTCTTTGAGGCAATATCCAACTAGTCTTTAATGTGAACAAGGGGTCCTTTAGGGAACCCTTAGGTCTTTGACCAACACCCCATTTGGATTCATCTCATATTTGAGGGTCAAATCAAGTTGGGAGTTGGTCCAAAAGTGGGTGAGGGGTTGACAAGAACCATAAATGTGACATTCACAGGTGTGCGTGGATTTTCTCATACACAGTCGTGCATTGGGCGCATGTGCACTTTAATGACTTCTTTGGCCTATGCACGTGCGTGCTCTTCCTTTAGTGTTTCAGCGCATGTCAATTTTTTGACCAGTTGTGTAGTTTATGCCTTTTGGAAATGCATGTTTTGGGCTTCAGGTGAACTAATAGGTGTTTTGGAGTTGTTGTATTCCTGTAACCATTTGCAGACAAAATTTTAGTGATAACAAATGCCCCTTGATGTGTGAGGTTAGGAGCATACGTATAGCCGAAATACATCAATTTTTCTTCTACTGAGAGTACCATTGTAAGAAAGAGTGTTGAGAGGAACTGCAAGAGCGATCCATCGGAGGGAGAGGGGAAACTATGGGACCCAAACCTTTCTCTAGGGAGAGAAATAAAATTTGTATACAAATGAGTCAGGCATGCCCCATGCTCGTGTCATGTAACTTAAAAATGTATGACAGTAACTGAAGTTGTCTGCTGATGTATATAATTGAAGTGCCCTCTAGGGAGGTTTTATAACAGCAGATGAAAATTATAATGGTGAACATACTCTGAATAGAGGAAAGGACGATTGTGAGAAGTGTCTATGACTCATAGGCATTGATGGCCTAACAAATTCATAGGTCTTTGGATAGTATAAAACAACTGCAATAGTTGCATAGTAAGACCCACTGTAACATGAGAGTGTGTTGAAGTTGAATGTCATGGGGGTCAACGACAACAGAGAGCAATGATGGTTCTCATTGTGTCGTCCGAGACTCCTCATTTATAAAGGAAATGAGAGTCAAGATATTGTCGCCCTTATGGAAACTATGTTGATGTCAACAAAGAGGGAGATGTGACTCCAAGAAGCAAAAGTGCTTTATGAAATCCACTGGATCAGATCAGGAACTAATAAGGAACATGGAAAAATTCAAGATGTGGTGAGACTCAAGACTGCCCTTGGTTGGGGATATATGTGAAGGATGATTGGCAACAACCATGAAACTGGATCTAGTGTCAGGGGGACGACTAGACATGGGTTAAATTGTGCCAAAAGCGTGACAAAGTGGACAAACTCAGATATTAGAGGTACATGGACTATGGGATACTCAAGGTTTATGGACGATGTTAATAGGAGTAGAAGATACTGAATTCCCCAACCAAGGGTGACATGGATTGCTTTGCCAGAAAAAGAAGGTCGCCAAGGGAGACAACAAAATGCTATGTAAATGTTGGAAACAAAGGCTTTTTATAATGAACAAATGAATAAAGAATAATTTGGGATGAGGGTACAGATACAAAAATGGGTGTCCCAGTGCAAGATGGCTTGGCCTGTGAGGGCGCAAGTTGCGTGGAGAACTGGTGGAAGGTGGGGGGCCCCTGGGTGGGTTTCTGTATGAGGTAAATGTGTAATATACTAGATATAAAAAGTATGTAGAACAAAAATAAAATTATAGAAATGGAAGAATAACAACAATATAACCAGAACAATCACCACAATAACACTGAAATGATATCAGAATAGCAATAGAAATAGCACTTTGATTCTGAGAGAAATGTTCACAGCCCTCTTCGAGGGGGAAACCTCTAGTCGAGAAGAGCTCTATTACAATAATACCCAAGCTAGTGTTATCATACCCTTGAATCCTATTTATACTAAATATGTCTATCAAAAGAAGCATCTAGAGGAAGATCCTTCTAGAAGCGGAAGCTTTTATTAGGTCTTCTTACATTCAACTTATTCTATTTTATTGCAAGGCCTTATTAATATTGACCTTTATTACATCTGAATATATTGTTCTACCTATGTGTGGGTTAGGACCCTAACATGTCCTCCCCCTTAAAAACATCCTTGTCCTCAAGGCTTGAGATGTGGAAATTGTTGTAGAATGGTAGTTGGTTCCCAAGTGGCATCTACTGGAGTTGTATCTTTCCACTGGACTAACACTTCCTTGATGGTTCTCTAATGTAGGCGACACTCACGATGGTCCAAAACTTCTTGTGGTTGTAGCTAAATGGATCCTTCTTTGGCTAACTCGGGAAGGTTGGTTTAAATTTGGCACTTACTTCCAATCACCTTCTTTAAGCATGAAACATGAAAAATAGGATGTAGCTTAGAATGACTGGGCAAAGATAATTGATAGGCCACCTATACCACATGCTTGAGAACGGTATAAAGACCATAAAATTTGGGTGCTAGCTTCTGACAATGCTCGGCCTTGAGGGAATTTTTCTTGTAAGGTTTCAGTCAAAGAAACACCTGATCCCCTTCTGCAAATTGATGTTCAGAGTGACCTTAATCTACTTGTTGCTTCTTGTGATTCGGTGCCATGACCAAATTCTCTTTGAAGGTACAAAGAATATCCTCTCAAACTATAAGTGTTTGGTCAACCGCCTAGACCTTCGAGACACCAGGTAAGTATGAGATAACTGAAGGTGACTTTTGTCCATATAATTCTTCAAAAGGAGTCATGCGTGTAACTATATGGTATGAAGTGTTGTACCACCATTCATCTAGGGGTAACCATTGAGCCCACTTTTTTTTCTTTTCCGAGGAAAAACACCTCAAATATGTTTCCAAACACTTGATGAAAACTTTTGTTTGACCATCAGTATGGGGATGATAAGTTGTACTGAGATGCAATTGGGTGCCTTGTAGCTTGAACAATTCTTGCCAAAAATTGCTGGTTAAAGTTCGGTTGCGATCAGAAACAATAGAATGCGGCATGCCATGAAGTTTGAAGACCTGATCCATGAAAAGTTGAGCCACCATGGATGTTATAAATTGGTGTTGAAGAGCACATAAATGACCATACTTGGAAAGGCGATCAACAACCACCATGATGACTAATTTATTTCTTGATTTGGGTAATCTTGTAATAAAATCCATAGAGATATCCCTCCAAATAGCAGGTGGAATCGAAAGCAGTTGTAGTGTGCCCGAAGATTTCACTGTTTATCCCTTGTTTTGTTGACACACATCACATTTAGCAGCAAAATTACCAATGTCTTGTTTCATACCATCCCAGAAAAAAGAACGTTTGACCCTGTCATAGGTTTTGGTGAACCTGGAGTGCTCCACTGTGGGTGTAGCATGAATCTTAGAAAGTACCGTGGATTTAAGGTTTGATTGTTTACTTAAATACAAACATCCATTGTATCGAAGCTCATCATGGAGCCAAGAGTACCCTGGGGAAGTGTTGACAGGCGAAATTGACCACTCATCATCTGGAGGAGTGAATCTGGTCCGGGGTTGTCTAATTAACCCAAGCCGTTTGGATTAATTCACTCCGACGGGTTTAGCGGCTTCGTTGGCTGATCTAAGTCCTAAAGAAAGCGAAAAAATAACTAAAGAAAATACAATAACTTTAATAAATAACAATCACTAAAAATATACATACATCTAATATATATCTACAGTTTAACTAACCAATACTTATAAAATAATTCTAGCTATTATATGTACAATATATACAAATAATGAGTTTTAATCTAAACTCATAGAAAATCCAACATTTAATGATTCTTCCGTTGAAAGTAATAAAGAAAACTAAAATACTRTTTRTTTTTKAKTTTATTTCCTTAGATATAAACACTCATGAAATCAAACATAAAACTGCCTAATTAAACAGGACATGCTAGATAGTAGAAAATGTTTTATATAGAGAAAACTTTTACATTTAACAAGCTGATGAAATCAAGCAACAGGCTGACTTGTTATTTGCATCCAATGTCTGTTCGTTGTTGAATATCTAGCCACTCTTATCTGACAAAGTAAACCTGCTACAGATCTTGGGATTGCCCCTAATAAATGAGGAACGATAATGTTAGAGATTGAATTATAACAACAGGACATTGAATAGATACGGTTACAATAATCATATGATTTGAAAATTGCTACAGCGAGATAAATCTTTTTGTAAGAACTTGCATGCAGACATTCAACATAAATTAGAGATGAATCTACTAATTTAAACTGGATAGATGATCACTGTGTGTTTTTGTTCTGAAACAGGAAATATAGACAACATATATAAATCGAATGATATCAATTAGCAACAAACTATGTCGACAAAAGCAATCATAATTTATCATCAAATTGAAATGAACATAACTTGAATGAAAACATCATACAGAAAATCTAAAGCTGTAACATGCATCATATTCCATTCAAGTCTGTGATAAAAATGCCCATACTCTTGCCCTTGTCTGAGATGATTCAAACGGTGGGTAGAGGTGTTAATCACAATGCGTGCGAGCAAAATCGTGAAGCCCAAGACCATACTCAGGAGTGACGGTATCCTGTACTACATATGCCACCTTGGCATTGGGTACATGCTAGGACAGAGTACTTTAAAACATAGTGCACGCATCAAAGTCTATTTGCAAAGATAGGTGATTTACAAAAATCAAATAGCTAAAGGTTCCATGAAAGAAATATGGTCAAACATCAAACCAAAATTAATACAAAAATCAAATACCAATTGATGGGGGTCTTTCATGTAAACAACCACAAGTTTCTTAGGCATTTTTAGAATCGAAACGATCATAAACAATGAGAGCAACATGTTCATAGCAAGAAATCGCAATTCTATCATAAACGACATGCTTTCAATGAAAATTTAAAACAAAACGATGACGATAGTTGCGAGTTTTCATGCTTTCAGTCATGAAAATGAAGCATGAATAGATGATAGGTAAAATGCGATGATTTACAATTGTCGTTTGAAGAAACGCTTATGAAGAGTGGTAAAATTTCATAGACCCTATGTAGGCAACTTTATAAAAATGATAATTATATACTTGCTGCCAACAGGAAGCTGGAGCATTGGACTGCAATTGTTGGATCAAATGCAAACTTTTAGGAACTTGTAGCCATTCTGGGTGAATTGCTTCGAGCCAATCTGGTACAATGAAGGGAAGAGAAAAAAGGGATCCTTCATCTTCATATTTTTGGGAAAGTGCATCCGTAACCACATTGTCTTTTCCTTTCTTGTAAATGATCTCATAACCATATCCAAAGATCTTAGTCACCCATTTTTGTTCCTCCAGGGAGGAAATGCGTTGTTCTAGAAAATACTTGAGGCTTTGATGTTCTGTCTTAATTTGGAAGCATTTCCCCAATAGATAAGGGCGCCACATATCAACGACATGCAGAATAACCAACATTTCCTTTTCATAGATTGATTTGCCCATATTTCTTTTATACAGTTGCTTGCTGGTAAAGGCCAAAGGTCGACTCTCTTGCATAAGGACAACACCAATTCCTTTCGCGAGTCACATTCCAAGACAAAGGTATTTGTGAAATCAGGAAGGGCCAAGACTGGAGTGGTTCACATAGCCATCTTCACGGTTTGAAAAGCTTGAGCAGTGAATCGAGTCCAAGTGAAAGAGTTCTTTTTTAGTAGTGCAGTGAGAGGTGCTGCAATCTTTCCATAATTCTTAACAAACTTGCGATAATAACCTGTTAAGCCCAGAAATCCGTGCAAGAGTTTGAGATTCTTTGGGCATGCCATTCTTGCATAAATTCAATCTTTTTAGGATCCACCCCGACGTCGTCCTTGCCCACCAGATGAGCCATGTACTCGACTTCTGAGGCACCAAAAGCATATTTAGACTATTTCAGGAAAAGTTGTGCTAAGAGAGTAGATGGAGAACTCGATCCACATGAGAAAGATGGTCTGTTGAGGTTTTTCTATAGATGAGAATATCATCAAAGAAAACTAAGACAATATGATGAAGAAAATGATGGAAGACATGATTCATGAGGCTTTGGAAGGTGGAGGGGGCATTACACAAGACAAAGGGCACAACCAAAAAATCATAGTGGCCCTCATGAGTTCTAAAGGAAGTATTGGGAATTTCTGCCTCTTTCATACGTATCTAGTGGTAGCTCGAACGAAGATCAATTTTAGTAAATAATTGGGCACCACTCAATTCATCCAAGAGGTCATCAATGACAGGAATGGTAAATTTTTCTTTAATGGTAAGTTTTTTGAGGGCACGAAAGTCAGGACACATTCACCAAGAACCTTCTTTCTTTAGGATCATGACCACAAGAGAAGAGTAGGGGCTCATACTAGGGTGGATAATTCCTGCATTAAGGAGTTCCTGGACCATTTTCTCAATTTCATTTTTTTGGGAAAAGGGGTGACGATGCAGACGGATATTGGGAGGAAGGCTTTCAGGTACAAGGGGAATGGATTGATCATGAACACCATGGAAAGGAGGGAGTCCCTAGGGAGTGGAAAATACCACTTGATATTTAGAAAGGAGGGCTTGGAGGTCTTGTGGCACCAAGGGTGTCTCTGTTGCTTGTATGGCATGGAGTTGGGCAATAACACCAGAATGACCTTTTTTGAGAAACTTTTCCATGCGATGGGAACTAATGATCTCAGGTGAAATGACGATGATTCCTTGGAACTTATATTGGTGGCCCTCCTGGTTGAATTGCATGGTTAATTCCTTAAAATCCATGAGAATGGGACCGAAAGTCCTTAGCTAGCCTGCGCCCAACAAAATGTCACAACCGCCCATGTCGATAGAAAACAAATGAGATTTCAGGTGGTAGTCACCAATTTGGAGATGCACATTTGCACAATGCCCTCCACATTTGATGGAGCCACCATTGGAAATCATGATTTGGAAATTATTGATGGCATGGATGTAGAAATGAGTTTCTTGGGAAATGTGGTGATGAATAAAATTATGGGTGCTTCCACTATAAACCAGAATGATGACCTTCCTATGCTTGATGTAACCGATTAGCTTGAGGGTTTGGGGAGCAAATAAGATAGTGAGAGCATTGAGGGAAATGATTGGTTCTACTTCGGGAGGGTTTGAGGGAGCGGTTATGTCAGTGGTTTCAGGTGAATTAGGCACAAGGGGAGTTTCAACATCCTCTTCCGAACTATCCTCGAGATGGCGATAAAAATCTTTTGTTCCTTACAGTTGTGGCCTGAGAGATATTTGTCATCACAATTATAACAAAGGCCTTTGAGTTGGTGTTCAACCATTTCATCCCTGGTCAATTTTTGGATCTTTAGTGAAGTGGAGGGAGTAGTGGGATTGACTGGTTTAGTGCGAGGGATAAAGGAGGGTTTTTGGTTTTGAGAATATACAAAATTTTGTGCTTCTTTAGCTCTTTTAGTACCCTCCACCCAAATCTGAGGCCGCTCCATGAGGACATGGGCCTGGATCTCATCCTTGAGGCCATTGATAAAACATTCTCGAAAAAAGGAATCATACATGCCCTCTGTCTGAAAATACAGGTGCTCAAAGGCATCCATAAACTCTTCCATTGTTCCTGATTGTTTCAACTTTGTCAAATGGACCAAATGGTTGGTGTCAGTGTCAAAGCATTCATAAATCTCTGCCACAAAGTGTGTCCAATAAATATACCCTTGACGGGAATTTTTTCTCCATTGCCACCATTGCCAAGGGTCTTGATCTAGATGGAGAACATTATACCAGAGTTTGGCCAAGTCATCTATAATGCCATATAAAAAGAAATAATGTTCCATTTGGGTTACCCAACCAGTGGGATCCAAGCCATCAAATTTGGGCATATCCACCCACTGAAGGCGTAGGTCACGTTGAAAGTGATGGTGCTGAAAGTTATGGGAATGAGAGGAAGTTTCATCTTTAGTATGTGGAGGTGGGTCAGAGGAAGGGTTATCTGTAGG
This sequence comes from Picea mariana, assembly GCA_032191745.1. Lineage (NCBI taxonomy): Eukaryota > Viridiplantae > Streptophyta > Pinopsida > Pinales > Pinaceae > Picea > Picea mariana. The sequence goes on along the minus strand of JASDQU010296549.1, from coordinate 350 downwards.
GATGTGCAGCTTGGTGCAGAGTGTCGAAAAGACAAATTCAACTTGGGTGGTCAGGTCTTGTTTGATTTCCTCCATTGAGGATGGCATGGTTGTATTGATGGAGGCAACATTGGCACTGAGTTGTTTCACTTTTTGTTGGGTCTTAGTGAGATTAGATTGCAAGGTATTGAAGTGATCTTCCAAGTGTAAATTCTAACCTTGTACAATGTCTACTATAAACAGATATTCAGAAAAGAATAGAAAAGATACAATGGAAAATACAAACATTACACAGAGATTTTTCCCCTGGAAACCCAAACCAGGAAAACCAACATATATTATATTCATTCATTGTGTTACATTGTTTACAA
>JASDQU010296546.1:0-14203 GCA_032191745.1 Picea mariana | reverse complement strand
TGCAAGGAATGGTATTTCCTTTTTGAGAAAGTAATTTAATCGTTAAAGTATGCACAATTCTGAAATTGTTGTGACGATGTGGTAAAGATGCAATAAGATGTATATGCGTGGAAAATCTAATGATTTATTTGGCCGATTGAAGTAGAAAGTGCAGGAAGAAGGAGTCTTGGATATGACAATGTTGTAATCCCACAAGGAAGGCCAATTTCCTACTGACCAAAAAAAAATGTTATGGGAAGGAAAGTCCCATAATTATGAGTCTGGTTCCTGAGCGGGACAAATATGAAAACAAATTGTGAGACTTGATAAATATGTGGGTGACAGGTTTGCAATAAAATTATGAAAGTTAGAATTTATGATGATGTCTCATGAAATATTGTGTGCCTGTGATACAAGTGAGAAGTAAATATTTGTCTTGAAAGGAATAGATGAAGGCTATCAATGCTGAAGGTGATGAACATGGCTACTACTGAGCCATAAAAATGATATGATAAGCCATGATCACCTGCAAATTATTGTGTTGAGGTAACACAATTTAGAGGGACGGCTTGGCAGAGCAAGTCTGAGGGATGCCTCAACTGTAAGACTCAATAGGATCTCTAAGATTCCTATGCAAGAAAACCTTGGCAGGGAAAGATGGATCACCCAAGAGACTGTATAACAGTGAAGGGGATGCCTGAGCCTGGGCCTAGAGGGTGAGTGATCGCAAGGAAGAGGAGACCTTAATAATTTTTTAAAACTATTGGGATCATGCACACAGTGGGTAGTTTCCCATGCGGGAAAACCTTGGAAGGGAAGATGAAACCATGATAGCTCTTGTGAGCTATTGAATTGGAATCATGCATCCAATGGGTAAGTCAAGGAGGATGATGAGCATGGATAACAAAACTACCATGTGGATACAAATCCATAAACTGCACAGATAAGTATTGTGCTCAAATTATGAAATTTTTCCTTTTGAATTATGAGCAACAATAAGATGTTTTTGCACAAAATTGTGATTAATGTGCTTGTTGCCCAAGAATTATGGAAGGCAGGTAATGAAGATTGAGATCCTAAAAAAGGACCAGACTGAGGATGAAGGTCAATCCTTTTGAAGTGGCTGAATGAGAAAGGCATGACAGGTGTTTGAGAAAGAACACCAAGGATAGTGTTCCTTTAATGGGGAGGGAATTGTAACACGTTGTTTCCCCCAGTCTGTAAAAATAACTATACTGACCAAGTATTGTGACAAACTTAGAAATGTGAATGTGTGATGTGAATGGACCTTGTGAAAAAGGGTCGATGAATGTAAATAATATTATGAATATATATATAGCAGGACTACTGAGAGGGGATGTGCTGAAAAAGAGACCACGATGGCTGTAGAAAGGCGGTGGAAGGCACTTGGAAAGGTGGCATTAACTTCCATCGAGAATCAATACCGTATTTGGACTTCACTGTCCTGGAGAACCAAAAGCGGCTCACTGACCCCGAATTAAATGTCTCGCAGGATGGTAGGAAGATGGATCCTTAGGAGTTAATGAGGGATGGGGAGGAGAACCACCCATCTATAGAGCCATCAGTCCTGACCAGCACAAGGGAAATCATGCCACACACAACCTCACAAGAGGATAAGGTGTGGGGGAGAAGCGATTGGGGGGACATGAAGGGAGAAAGAGAACTCTGGCGATATGCAGAGTGGATGATAGCAGAGAGGAAGGGGAGTAACCTTCGCTACTGGTCACTGGAAAACAAAGACATAGTCTCACATCATCGTGGTCTCAACTCGGGGGTGGCTAGTGGTAAATCCACTGGGAGTTGTTGAGGCTACAGTTGGGTGGAAACGAGCACCCCTCTCAGTAGTTGCATAACCCCTGGTGTTATTTCTAATAAGTGTTTTTCCTCTGACATCTTGAAATATATATTTATTCTGACATTTATGTTTATAAGCTATGAAAGGGTGAATGATTTCAGAGTAGGAATGTCTATATGGTGTTTTGATCAGTACTGGTAGATGCATGCTTATATTGGAAAGAATACATATGGCTTATGTCTTCATAAATCGCTATTCATATGCATACTGATCTAATTCAGACTGCATGTCTGATTCATGGGAGAAAGGTACCCTTATCTGACTCAAATAGTACCCTAGGTAATTACCTCCCCATAGAGATACCCTCCTTGAAAAGCCCATCAAGAATCAGGAAAGAGAATGTGAAGGCACAAGGCCTTAGTAACCCTGTATGAGGAGGAACGATCCTCTTGAAAACCCGAGATGACAGCATAAGGATGAAGTATCGAATCGACAGATGAGATTCCATTGGGAGATCCATGGTCACTCATGACTGTCAGATCAAAAGAAGAAGATGGAGTGTTAAATGCCTTAACCCTGATAGGTATTGATCGACGGACGAGATTCCATCGGGAAACCTATGGTCACGCATGACCATTAGATTGGTAGGAGTAAGTAGGGTGTTAAATTCCTTAGCCCTTTGTTTTTCTGTGTCTTCGTGGGTAGCGAGGAAATCAAGACCGTAGATTCCCAAGGTCCATGGGAGTATCTGGACCGTTGATTTTTCCACGTCTAGGAAGTCGTGGAAGAATGCACAGGTAGGAACCAATCTGAGTCGTCAGATCTTGGCTGGAAAACCTGACAGTCGTTGGGTCTATCAGGAGTTACCTGAGGGTTAAACCCCCAATGAATAGGGACAAAATCCCTGAAATAGATCTATATCGTTCGATCTTGGGAGGCCACATGTCGAGAGATTTCCCATTTCGAGAAATCAGGGATCGAGAACTCGGGAGTTCTGGTGACGAGAGATCAGGATGTTCCATGGTGGAAACCCTGAAGCGGTTTTGGACTGTCCGATCTCGGGAGGCTATGTGTCGAGAGATTTCCCATTTCGGGAAATCGGGGATCGAGAACTCAGGAGTTTTGGTGATGAGAGATAGGGATGTTCCATGGTGGAAACCTCGAAGCAGTTTTGGACTGTCTGATCTCGTGAGGCTACATGTCGTGAGATTTCCCATTTCGAGAAATCAGGAATCACGAACTCAGGAGTCCTAGTGATGAGAGATCAAGACTTTCCATGGTGGAAACCCCAAGACAGATCTGGACCATCCGATGTAAGGAGGCTACATGTCGAGAGATTAACCGTATCAGGAAATCGGGGATCGAGAATTTAGGAGTCCCTTGGTCGAGAGTTCGGACTCTCATGATGATAAATCTCGATGAATGGATAGGATCCTTTCAGAGGTTCCAGGTTCTGGGATGACTGTGAGATGTGAGGAAGAGATGTGAGCTTTAAGCTGGGGCGTGAATGTGCATTAAGGTAATTAGCGAGTAAATCTGGATGACCATAGTCCACCTGCCCAGATCTATGGCTGAGGCTTCATTCCAGAACCCCCTTGTCGTTCCGCCTTTAGCAATGAAGGGGGGGTCCAGAATCAAACGTGGAAATGTCGAACGGTAGAGATTAATTCACCTTGATAAATGGTGCTCAGGTGAATTCCGGACCCCCCCTATCATTCTATCGTTAATTGGGGGGGGGGGTCCAGAATGGAGTGGTGTGTAAAGTGGGGCCCCCTCCTATCCTGTCGACTACCATGTCGCATTTCCCCCTCTGCCACCTGTACTCCACTTAACCGCATGACGGGGCCTATTCTGATTGGTTGTGCTCTAGCTCTATTGGGATTTGTCTGCATTGGCCATTCTCTAGCCCTGTTGGGGTTCGGCGGTTGCAGAGTCAAACGATTCGACATCACTGTAGAACCGAGGCATGAAATACAAAAAGGCACCATGATTAATTGACCTGTGATCACATGGGAATAGAGAGAGAGAAAGAGCTAGCTTGCGCTAGACCTCCGTAGTTAATTTGGGGGCTCTAATTCTGCAGAAACCAATGAAAATTTGATTATGGTAGTGGAAATGTGACAAAGATATTCCAAGTAGGCGACAATGATTTGAGCCAGATCATGAAAAATGTATGTCATGGTGTGTTGGAAAGTGGCTCTAGTGTTCTTGAGGCTGAAAGGCATGACACGATACACAAAAGTGCCCCAGGGGGTAGTGAATGTGGTTTTTCACTGATCGGATGGGTGAATTTGAATTTGGTTGTAGCCAAAGAAACCATCCATGAAGGAAAAAACCTCGTGACCAGCGCACTCATTGATAATTTGGTCGATAAAGGGCATTGGAAAGTTGTCTTTGGGACAGGCTTGATTGTGATCGCCAAAGTTCGTACAGATGTGGATAGTGCCTTGTTTTCTATTGACAGGGATGGGGTTGGAGACCCATGATGTATATGCAATGGGGTATATGAACCCTGCAGTGCGTAATTTTTCAATTTCAGCCTTAATGGCCGCTGCTTTGGATGGGTGTAGCAGACATTGTTTTTAACAGAGAGGTGTGATATCAAGCTAGGTGTCTATATGATGTTCAACAATAGAGGGATCAAGGCTAGGAATATCTGTGTATGACCAGGAAAAAATGTCATGGTATTCCTGGAAGAGAGCTTTGTAGGTGGCGATTTCTTCAAGAGAGTATGCGATGCCAATGGTGATTTCCTCTACGACCCTAGATTTGACGGAAATATCGATTTTGATGGTGGGGGAAATATTGGCCATATTTCCTTCTTCAAAATCATCCATGGAAGGGATAGGGTTTTGGTTAGGAGGCATGAAGGTTTCCTGTGAAGGAAAAAGTGCTCTGTGGTGGGGCGCGTCCCATGGGAAATCATGTTTATTTAACTCCTCAAGGATGCCTTCGTCACAGTGAAACTGTTGAAAATATAGGGGATCGAGAGGATTAAGTTTGGTGATGGTCACCATCGGATTGTTTTCTAGTGGTGACTATGTAGAGGGGGTATCACAAGGAGGTTGCGATGATTTTCTCAACATAAACAAAATATCGAGATATTGTGGGTTGAAAATGGTAGCCCGAATTAGAATTTCCATGGGGAAATGAATTGGAGAATTGGGGGGATTTGGGGGAAAATCCTCATATGAATCATCTAGGAACCATGGGGGAGTAGGGAGTGCCTCAGGTTCTAGTGAGAAGATATGAACCACATCATGTGATGGGGTAGGGTTACTCACTAGTCCTGCTGGAGTGGGCGGTGTAGGGTTTTGAATAAGGGTCAGTTGGCGATGCCTGTATTCAATGATCATAGGACATTGATATGTGAAATGATCAAGTGATTCACATTGAGAGAAAGGACATCTCATATGTTAATTGACTGAGGTTGTGACATAATGGATGTCAGTGACATGTGTTGGGGTGGGTTCTTACTGAAATCTCTAGTGTACGACTGTTAGCGTCTGTCGGAATTGAGGTAATGTTGGACAATGGTGAGTATAATGGCCATATTTATAATAGATGGAACATGCGAATTTGGTTCAAAGTCCTTTGCTACTTGTGTTTGGGGAGATAGTGGCAATGTTGGATGAAGTGACAAGTGGTGGTGGTGCTCGAGGGATTTGAATTAGATTGCGTGTCTCAGGGAGAGATGGTCACTTGTTGGTGGGGTGTCCATGTTTCTCACATAACGCACAAGGAGGTTGGACACATGGGGGAAGTGGAGTGGTGGGCTCTTTATTTTTTCATTTTCCCCCAGCTATAACAGGGGTGTTAGTAAGTGTGAGTGTGGGTGGTATGGTGGGGGTAATTATGGGAATTTGCATTGGGAATCCTTTTGTTTTGGGAAGGAGGGATGGTTGAGGGACCATCTCAAGTGGATGTAGATACCAGACTGGGATGGCCAGCACCATATTAGGAAGGGTGAGAATTGCAGCTACGTGGAAAGATTGTATACTTGGTGGGGGGTAAAAGAAAGGGATTTGGATAATGGCTTGGGGGACTATTTCCCAAACTAGGATATGGCCCTAGGGGAGGGGAAGATTAGGAACAGGTAGAGCTGAACAAGTTCCAGGAGATTTCTAAGGGAGGATTTATGCGACTAGTGGGATGTTAGGGATGAAAGAGTCCTTGGTGGGAGGAAGAGTATCTTTAGTTGTCGTTCCTTTAGTGGAGATGACACATACTTGTGATGAGGGATGGATGAGCGGTGGTGCTTCATGGTATGTCCCTAGCAAGGATGGGTCCTTAAAAATTCTATGGCCCATCTCAATGAGTGGATAGGCATCTGGATTAGTGTGGAAAAAATGGAGGATTTTTTTGATTTTGGATGAAGGGTTAGGCTCATAATGTGATACTTGATCGATAGTAAAAATCTTTCCATTATGGGGAAACATCATGGTTCAGAACATAGAAGAGGCGACGACCTTCATAGAATACATGTAGCTACACCCAAACAAGATATTGTAATCGAGTGAGGCATCGATAAACTCAATGTCAATAAGAATGGTTTCCCCCCGAGTTCGATGGGGAAATTTTGGAAGAGCCCCTCAGGAGAAGAGGGTCATCCATCGTAATCCCTCAGAGAAATGGTGGAGGGTATTAGATCTGGAGAGCCAACTTTTTGCCAGACAATTTTGGACATGACGCAGGTGGATGCACCTTCGTCAATAATGTAGCGATGGACTATGATATTCCATATTTTAACCGATATTTGAAAAGAGAAAAGAGTGGGGAGATGAGGTTCCCCACTATCAATATCAAAGGTGATGAGTTGAGTATCGATAGGGTCGACTACCCCCAGAGTAGAAAGTAATGACTTTCATTGAGTAGGACAATTTTGAAGAACTTCTAAGACTGACATGGCAATGAGGGATTGTGCCAAGTCATCGACTATACTATAATTGTGGGCTGCCCTAGCCTAAGGGTTGTTGAAATTCCTTCGTAATGGGATGCAAGGGATGCGAACAAGTGTTTTAGTATTAGGGCACAAAATCATCAAAGGTGGGCCAGTTGTGATTGGGGTGGCCTCTGAGGTAGTGGGAGTAGGGTCAGAGGGTGCATTGTATTGATGACTATGCATTTGTAGGACTTCTTCCTCACTAGTGAGGAGTATAGTGCGATCTGTAGGAGGTCCCAGGTTGGCGTACTGTCCCATCTACGATGGGGATGGATGCATCTCATGTTGGGTGTTTATTACCCGTTGATGTGGTATGGGGTTTTGTAACACAACTGGGGGGGGTTGTTGCACATATTATTGTGGGGCCTGTTGGGGACTAGGTGGTACTAGGGGATGTGGTCCATTTTTGGATTCTTTCATCTATTTGAAGTCCACAATTTGGGGTAAATGGTGAGTGTAATGGCCATAGTCACTGCAAAGGGCACAAGGGAAGTTTTTCCAAATATTGTTGTTGTTGTTCCCTTGAATTTTGTTGTTATTTCCCCCTTGGGGGTTCTGGTTTCCCCCGATAGGTTGGTTCTGCTAGGGTTGGTTCTAGCTTCCTCCTGGTCCAAGATTATTATTGTTTCAGTTTTTTCCCTTCTTTATGGAATTGTTCAAATGATGAGATGGATTATCCATATTCATCTATTCAAAATTTTGATACTGTTGAATGGGAGAGTGTTGAACAAAATTACCCCAGCATGTGGTTGTCCTTGTGGTGAAGGAATGGGCTGGGGGGAACCAGGGAATGGAAAGTACATATTATTCTATGGTAATTATTCATAGGATGTATAGGAAGGCTTGGCACTTTCACTAGTGCTTAGGGTGTAAGAAGAGGTAGAGGGGGTACTGGAACTAGGTTGGGCTATAGGGCGTATTGTGGGTGCTAGATGCGGTCTACTGGTGGGTGGAGGAAAGGTCAAGGGGTATGGTTGTGGATAAGGGGAAGAATTATAATAAGAGGTCTAACATATGCTGGTGGATATTGAGGTGTTGCATACATAGGTGATTGTTGGGGCTATGAATTGTGGTGTGTAGTGGTACCAATCAATCCATCCACTTAGTGAGACATCCCAAGTTTGTCTTGGCCAAATGGAACGGGTCTCGAGGCATTAGGTAGTAATGTATACAAATATCCTGACTGTGAATAAATGAGTTCAAACTACTCGGCCTTGTTGATGGATTCTTCTTTCGATTGGGGGAAGGTGGTGGCCACATCTTTGGCAAGGAGGGAAACAAGTGATTTGAGGAACCAATTGAGACATTGTTGTGGAGTAGCTTTAGCTTTGTAGAGACTATGTCACTAATTCCATTCATGAATGTTATCAGCGATGTGCATGGTAGAGGTTTGTTTAAATTATAAGAGTAGTTCAAGGCCATTGTAAGGACAAATTGGTAGTTGAAAGAAGGTCAAGAATTCTTTGGCCAAGGATTCAAAGGTCACATGGGACCCATATTTTTATTCTACATACCACTTAGTTGATGGGCAGGGAGTGTACATTGAAATAACCTCAATCGGATGGAATCGTCCATGATTTTGTTTGAAGAGCACCATAACTTAAAGGTCATGATATGGTTGGCGGGATTGTCTCCTTCGTTTCCTTCAAACTTGGGGATGTATGGAGGCAGTTTGGTAAGCATTGCAGGTCATGTGGGGTCGTGCAATATAGGATCATTGGTGAGTTTAGTCAAATATAGTATGTTGAGGGAAGCCAAGTATGGAATCTGTGGTGGTGGAGGAGGATTAGTTCCAACCATGGTGTGAGTTTTTTGCGTACTTGACCCTTGAGGGGGACTAGGTGGCTTTGTACTTCCCCCTTGAAAAGAAGTTGCCCCCCTGCTTCTGTGTAAAGGAGAGTGTGGGGATGTTTTACCTTGGGAAGTGGACCCAAGCAATGTGGAACCAATAAAAGTTAATCCCAAGACAGTGGCACTCACAAGGGTGTGGTAAAGTATGGCTGATGAGTTGGAAAGACTAGGAACTCCCCCTAGAATGGGAGGGAGATTTAGCAAGCATCTGGAACGACGGGGATTCTATGGGTCTCCTATGATGTCCAAATAGAAAAGTGGATGTGTGAAAATGGTGATGAGAGAAATTAATGAACAAGATACTTTGTATAACTTGGGCCTTCACAATATATCTCACAATTGTATGTAATCACAAGAACAATAGACATAAATCAATTGATAAAGAAGCATACATGTGGGTAGGTGGATTTTATCTGTGTGGGAGAACAAAGAAAACAAATGCTCATGTTCTAAAAGGCATAACGTCCTTCCTCTCAAACAACACTGAACCTTCCAATAGCACTCAACAGTGGGGTATGAAGCCACTGGAAGAGGAACTAGTGAAGGATGAAGTAATCAGTTATAATGAGAGGTAGAGGGTGCATATCTCGAAAGAGCTGGCGATATTTCCCAATAGCCACACAAAATCTGATCAAGGTGCAATTGTAGCCCACAATTTCCACCTGGGTATATGTCCTAAAATTTGGTCACTAGGTACCTATGTGAAAGTGCAGAATTTAGATTTTTGGCCTAAGAAATGGATCACAGGATGGATCCCATCCAAGAGGTGGGTGTCTCAAGGGGGGACACACAGAACAACCAGACCTTGACCTTCGACCCTTCAGGGGTATCTCCCTACCTTATGGTGTTAGAAACACTTGAATTGGAGGATTTTAAAGTTCCCTATTTGACAACTTATACTGTTTTGAAGATGTGAGAACCAGATAACGGGGGGTTATTTGGATGCCTATCCTTGAGATCCTACCTAGACTAAAAAAATTCTTTTGCCACCTCCTGTGGAGGAAAACTTAGTTAGTTTTTAGAAAACATTTAGGTGTGGTTTTTTGAGAGATTGGGGCTGTGAGCCAATCTCATTGAAATTAAGTGGGAGTGGATAGTTTCATCAAGAAAAGGGTGGGGTGTTTCGGAATCCCTTTGGAGGAAACTTACTTCAACTTCCATGTTTCGAGATGAAAACTATGTGAGTGAGTAGTAACTTTTTTGTGTGAACAAGTGAATGTGTGCCAATATTTTTTAATAAATTAGGTGCCAAATTGTTGCATGTGGACTTCTCTTAGTCCTTACAAGTCTTGATTACCTAATTAAATATATTTCATTGGTACATCCTTGCAGAATTTTAAAGTCCCTAGTAAACTAGCATGTGGACATGTGGGTCCTTACTATTATTTTAACTCCCTAGTGTGATTTAATCTTAGAAAGCTTTGAAACTATCCTAGATTGTGCATATGTGGGCATGTATGGGCCTATTACAATCTTAATATGTGTTTGAAAAAATAAACTAAGAGGAGTCTTGAGGGGGCTATTGTCATCTCCTAAAGATTCTGTCTTTTTAAGGGAGATGAAATTTTCCCTCAATATCTTTATGATTCTCAAGATCGCTTTGGGGCATGAGAGAAGATCATACTCAATGATTGATATCCAATTTTTGGTCCCAATGCAAGTTTTTATATGTGATGTAGAATGATTCCAACTTAAACTTTAATCAAAGCAAACCATCCATGTGGCAACATGAAAAAAAAAAAATTAAATAAAAAATAATGATTTTAACCCCCTAAGTGCCTATGTTTTGACTAATCCCTTCATATGGAGAGAGTATCTAAGTGTGGTGCATGTTGCAATCTGCATGGAATCAATTTTGAGAAGACTATGGGCCTTCAACAGATCACAAAAACCCTTACAATATTTGATTTTCTGGACAAATGCGCGGGTTGTAGAGTAGACAGGGGCACTGTGAGCGCCAATGCATGAACTGAATATGACTTATGGGCGTAGGTGCATAGAGAGCACTGAGAAGTGGTTTTGGATCACATGCGCTATATACACGTCTACTGGTTAAAACATGTGTGAACTGTCTGTTACACGACTGTGAAGAAAAATTCGGATGAAATTCCCTTTGCACGGATTTGAAATTGGATTTTTGCAGGTCGGCTTGGGTCAGTTATGGTCCTTGCAAGTTAAAGAAAAAAAAATAAGAGATAAAATAACCCAAATGGGGTAGGAAATTGATGCCTTTCCCTAGTGGAGTCGCCAATCTGTTGCACCTCTTTTATCACCTAAATGAGAAAAATAAGGGTGCTTACAAGCCCAGTTTGGTTAGCTAGGAAAGACAACAATAGAAGAAAGAGTTAGAAGTATAAAGCATAAAGGATAAGCAAAGAATTAAACTAATAACATTAAAAGAAACTAAACTAGAGTGCATAAGGACATTAGAACAAGAAAGAAATGACAATCATGCCACCAATGGAAAGGATTATATTAGTGGAAAGAAAACACCAAAGAGAAAGAGAGACTTTGTGTCCCCTCTTCCTCCAAGGGAGGGCTCTTGGACCCCCAAATATTGAGCTCTTATTACAAGTAAGAAACTAAAATGAAATGGTGAAGAGAATCCAAAGAACATTCAATCTAGAGGTGATATGAATGGCTGAATGAAATGGTGCTAGCATGCTCTTGATGAGGATAGAGGATCCTCCCAAAGAATATCAACAACATAGCAATACAAATGAATTCCTTGAAAATATAGTGCACCCATGGCTTCCTTTTATAGCATAGCTTTGAGGTATTATGAAATCAGTTCTTAGTGTGAATAAGGGGCCCTTTAGGGCACCTTTAGGTCTTTGACCAGCCCCCCTGTCGGATTCAACTGAGATTTGGATATCAAATCGACTTGGAAGCTGAACCATAAGTGGGTGGAAGGCCGACCAATATCATAAATGCACCTTTTTTAGGTATGCATGGCTTTTTGCATCCACGGTCGTGCATCAACCACATGTGCACTTTTAGGATGTTATCTGACTATTGCACGTGCATGCACGCCTTGTGTATTTTTAGCACATGTTGATTTTATTGCTGGTTGTATAGTTTTGGACCTTTTGGAGATGCATTTTTGGTCCATGAGTGAACTAATGAGTGTTTTGAAGATGTTGGATTCTTGTAACCATTTGCAGATGAAATTCTAGTAATAACAATAGTGACACTCATCACGAGAAGCGGAGGTGGGGAACTTCAAAGTATGGATATAGACTAGTATATCTCCATACCAAGGGTCTAAATATGAGATCAAAAACATTTCTCCTTTAATAGGAAACTCCTCAGGTATAACATCACCTGATTCGACCGAAAGTTTCGAGATGAGTTCCGTGAAGACCAATGACTTTTTGTATTTCGCCGAAACAAAATCCAAGTCAAATTATTGGAGGATAACTATCCATCTACTAATCTTTTCATATATTACACGTCATGTGAGCACATATTGAAATGGATTTAAAATGGCAATGACAGTTGTCTTGCAAAACAAAATATAATGATGGAACCGTTGGACAACATGAAATGCTACCAACACAAGCTTTTCAACTTGGGAATAATGAGTTATGGTCCAACCAGGCCTCGCTCAGGTAATAAATCAGGTATTCTTTGATAAAATCATCCTTTTAAGCCAATACCACACCGATGGTCGACTCCGCATCGACCAAGTACAATAAGAAATATTTATTATGATTGGGTGGCCGAAGCAGAGGGACAGACGTGAGGGTGCATTTCGATGCTTGGAAAGAGTGCTGAGTGGCTTTGTCCCAATGAAAAGGAATGTCCTTCTTTAGTTAAAACATGAAACCCTTTGTGATCTCTACATAGTTTGCGATGAAACGTCGTTAAAATTTTTCTTTTCCCTGTAAACTCTTAAGTTGAGGGAGTGTGCATGGGGAAGGAAACAGAACTATTGCCTCAACCTTTAGAGGATCAACCATGATCCATGTTGTTGAAACTATGAAACCTAGTAGACGACTTGACGTTACACAAAAAATGCATTTGTTTGGATTCAAACGAATCTGGTAGCAGTGACATCACTCAAACACTACTACATATGGGCATATTATTCCACAAAAATTTTCCACGCTTCAACTAGTTTCATATATTTTTTAAACAGGGTGGGATTTTCTTCAATATTTCCACGAAAGTTCATCGCAATATCGACGAAAAACTTATTTAAATGTAGTTAGGATTTTCATCGCTATAGCGACTAACTATTGTGGCAATAGCGACGAAAATTTTGCCTATCTCATTGGTCGATGTTAACGGCTAGTTGACTATTTAATATATATATATGTGACTTTAAGAGACTTTGCGACACAACTGCTATAGTTTCGACACTGTTCTTGGCTTTTGTTTGAGCTGGTTTTTTTTCCGTCACCCACCGATTGAAAAAATCCAATTCTCGATCTACATAGCTCGTATTTTGAACTTGCAAGGTTAGTATGTTATTTTTTATTGATGTACTCATTTAACTTGTAAAATTTTTTTTAAATGTCCAAATTTCATTTAGCTTTTTTTTTCCTTGATGATATATTATAATATGTGTAGTACCATATTTCATGTCTTTGGTTTTTGGATCTAGTTAGTATATTCTATGGAAAAGGGTATGTGGATTCCATAATATTCTAGGTTTATGGAATCCACATACCCATTTCCCTTCAATTGTAGCTATAATCTCTCTCTCTTTTCATTGATAAAGATATGGAAGTGCTCTTGAAACTCAACCCTAATTGGTGAAATGATAGTAATTGATTGTCATTTTCTTTTCTCTTTTAATTTTTAAGACCTGAAAAAAAAACACCAAGAAATCTTGATTGAAGCAGGGACTAATAAGATACATAAACACTAACCCTAAACTTATGTTAGGTATATATGTCATTATTATATAAAGAAAACATTTGTACACATATGACATTATTATAAATATGTTATATATGTCATCATGATGTTGATCCTATACACATATGATCACCTTATTATAAAGATGTTGGTCACTGCAAATAAACATATCATAATCAAAAGGAGTAGCCAAAAAATTGACAACTTAATGTTTGGTATGGTGTAGGTAAGACAATTACTTGTCAGGACAAGGATTTGTCACAATGAACGAAAATGACAGGAAACTTGCTCGGTTAAGAGTGGCATTAGAGGCGAGGGGCGATGGAAAATGTTATTTCTCTTGCTACTGTTGCAGAGGCTTGAAAAATAGAATACTTTTAATAACAACAGCCCAAAAACATTGTAGGGAGAAGGGGCACGCCGAAGGGTGTTATGAATATCGTCCCTTGGTAAGAGGATTCAATATTTAATGTATTCTCTATAATAATAAGTATGTCATGAATTGTAGTAATTATATTTATTATCGGGATTTTTATATTTTCTATACACACTAACTTTTCTATGTTGTTTTTAAATATATAGACGATGTCCCAAGTGTCGGCCTCCAGAGAGTTATTTTCCAAGTACTAGCAGAAATACTACTTTACATGGAGATGAACTTTGAGATCAGAATATTGAAGCTACTGATCAAGTTATTAATGATGATATGGATGGAGATAATGTTAGTGATTCAAATCAAGAAGATGAGA
>JASDQU010296544.1:0-14116 GCA_032191745.1 Picea mariana | reverse complement strand
CAAGCTCCTTTTACCCCACTTAAATGTTCAAGTACAAGATGATTCAAAATGAAAATGTCTCCTTGGTATATATAGGAGACTAGGAGGTATAATTACAACTAATGGCCTAAAGCCGACATAAATAAAATAACATTACTAATATAATATGCCCCAATTAAGGGGTAATGAGCCAATAATAGGGCTTAACAACTTCCCTAACCATGGATTTATGCATTGAACGACAGATCTCCATAGCTTTAATATGTCAGAATCTCTACCCTGAATAAAGAAAATAAACAATAAAAAATAAAAATAAAAAACCCAAAATTTTATGCCAAGGAAAGTGATTTGATACCACTTTTAAGGTACGAGATCTATTATAACAATTGAAAATAAAAATATTGCAGAAAATAACAGCGGAACAACACAATAGATGAAACCACAACACCAAAATAATACCTCTATTGATAGGAAATAATGCTCCCACTTGCATCTTCGAGGGGGAAACCTCCAGGATCCAATAGAGCAGCACTCTATTACAATAATTCTTAAGAAAATACTTCTCATACCCTCAAATCCTATTTATACTAAATCTATATACCAAAATAACAATATAGAGGAATGTCTTCTAGAAGCAAAAGGTTCTATTAGGTCTTCTTACATTCAACTTATTCTTCTTTATTACTAGACCTTATTAATATTGGTCTTTATTACACGGAAAATATATTATTATACCTACGTGAGGGGTTAGGGAGGCTAGGTCCCTAACATTGGTTTCCCCACTTCCCTTCCCAGGGTTACCAGCAACAGTCTGGACAGGAAGTCTCTGATCCCTACGACTAATGCTCAACGCACCAGGGAACAATTCTAAGCAAAACTCTCACCTGGAGAGTATGCCCGCGAGTTTGAAAACCACTCCACAATAACCAGTCTCTCACCCATAGAGACTAATCATGGTCTGCCAACTTGACTCTTCGATAATATCTTTGATTGTATCCCGCAACTCCTTACAAGATTCTTTGTGCAGATAAGGTAATAATCAAATTTTCCATACATTATGACCCCCTACTGCTCACGAGAGCTTGCAACATGAATAATAAGACAATCCCCCCTAAAATACACTAAGGCCAACAATATATATCGCATGCCTTCCAATTGATACTTGTCACTTCCAAAAGTATCTTTACGCCACTTGATTACATGTTCCCTACCCTCGAGAACTTAGGATAAAATAATATATCTTACATCACATTTTTCCTAGAAATATTATAAAATATTCCCCAATACTTATGACTCACCCCCTTTTTCCTTTTCCGGTGGAGTAGGCCCCCCCATCTCTTTTTGTCTAAGTCAGTCAGCATGCAATGATTCATTAATGTATTAATATTCATGATTATATTTACATGGATAGGCGCGCTAGCCTATCTGCATCTAGGCTCACCATCCTCATAATCATACAGGCTCTTCGGCCTCAAAACATAAACATTCATTCCCGTGCACTATCCCAAGTATGTGCAACACATTTCATTGTGCACACTTACCCAGGTGCGCACAACACATAGACTTTGCACACCTTTTCTTTTTTAACACTTTTTTGTGCACTACCTTGATGCACGCAACACCAAAACTAGGTGTCCTTGGCTCACCAGCCTGAATACACATTACATTTACACTTGGTACCAATCGACTCACCATCCTTTATGTAAAATTACATAGGGTTTTGTATTAGGGACACTACAATCCCCTCCCCTTATTTATGCACTGTCCTCGGTGCATCCTATAAACATGTACATAAAAAATTTCAAACATCATAAAAAAATATGAGGATACTCTACTCGCATAGCATCCCCATGCTCCTAGGTTGCATCCTCAAGACCATAGCAGGTCCATTGGACCTTTTACCAGCTCCATGACTCGATTCTGGAGCTACTTTGTAGTATATCTAGGGAGGTAATATGGGAGGTACCCAATGGGAATGGGGTCATGTATTATTAGTGGAGACCATTCAATGTAAGGTGGACTAGGTCCACCATAGTATTAATTAAGGCCCACAATGGTAGTTACATATAATAAATGGGTAGTTATAAATAATAATTGGGCTTTTATATAAGGAAGTGTAAGCAATGTAATTGACAAGGTGAATAATATTGTTGATATACAAACAAGTATTGCTTGAGGAGTTTTATCCTTCCTAAAGGATTAATATATGGTGTTACCCTACCTCAAGGGGTTTCTCTACAGTTATTGTGTTCATTTTTATGGTGAATGTTTTGGGTTTATTGTTGGGTTATTTCTGGAGTATATTTTCAGATATGGTATAGATACATAACATTTGGTATTAGAACTCTTTCCTTGGGAAATAAGAGAATATTTTTTGGTTATTTTTGCAGATTTTGTTTTTAAGAAAAAAGGGGGCGGCACACTTCAAGATCAGATCTAAGACTTTATGCTCATAATTTTTATAAACCAATTGGATATTTGGATTCCTCTCTGTTATTGGATAAATTGGTGAATGCAGATATAAACTAATCTCCCTAGATCCACCTGGATCTAGAACAGAACAAGACAGGACATGACGCTTTCCCTAGAGTGTTACCATTGAATTTATCACCAAAGAAGCGGTGTATGACATACCTTTATATATCGGTTCCTTATATCTTTGTTGTCTCTTCTTCACTCTGATGCTCTTGTGAGATCATATCTACAATGACACAAACCAATCAAAGTGAAAGCAACAACTATAGATTCAATGGAAACCTAAACATGTGATCAAGGAGTCATGTAATAAAATACTAATGATTTTATGGGAAAGAGACATGTTGTTGTATCATATTAAGTAAAAGTGGAAGATACAACCAGATTTCCTTGATGTCACAAGTTCCCTTTCAGTGGTCCTTTGTTCCAACACACACATACACTTGCTCCAAATTTGCACGAAGATAATCCACAAAGCTTGATGGACAAATGGAGGCCTCAAGCATCAATTGTATCAGGATTCTTCACACAGTCTTCAGTCTATTCTTTACTCAATCTTGCTTGACCTTGCTTAACCTTTTCCATGAGAAATCCATTATTATATAAGAGAAGATGAAGTGGTTACTAGGATGAGGATGATCCCACCAAATCAGAAAAGTCAGTAAGATCACAACCATATGCACACCACCTCACATTCTAGAAGATTATCCTTCTAGAAACTTATTCCTTTTCTTAGCTTCAAGCGTCGCCGCACCCTACCTATATAGCAGCATGCGGAAATCCCGTAGGCCAAGCATAGAGCAGCCTGCGGAAATCATTGATTTTCACACTGTGTACCTTTGTCAGCCTGCAGCATCATTCTAAAAATGTGCCTTGTAGGGGAAGAAACTCAACCATTTTCCTCATGTGAAAGATTGTTTTGGAAGCCTGAACACATGCTTATGGGGTCATCATCAGAGTGACCAAAATAATGTGTAACACTCTCAGAAAAATACCCAATTTAAAAAAAAACAGTCAGCCGAAATGGAGTTTAGGAAGTAAAGTTATGAGCATTTTAAATTCAACAATTTTTCATGGTTTTTCTGGAAAAAGCCGTGATTTTCTACAGTAAGTTAATTTTTTTTTAAACCCTAGTTCCTTTTTGGGCTATGAAAAGCCTAAAATATTTTACTGACAAAGATGATGGTCCTAGTATTAAAGAATTCATCAAGGCCCTCAAGTCAGAACAAGAAGAGAAGTGGAGATTTTATGTATCCTCTTATGTTTGAGACGATGCTAAAACATGGTGGCAATCATTGAATGAGCTCAGGATGCTACTAATTTCTGATGAAGAATTTGAATAAGTACCTTTAGACAAGTGGTATCATATGAATTGTAGGGATAAATACATCACCGAGGGTTTATTTTCATGTGGAAAATCTATATTACAGGTTCATGGATGTATTCATAAAGAAAATGTAATGTTTTTATTAACCCTAGTTGCCAACAAATTTTTATGAATGGTCAGTTGGTCAATAGATTGCAAATTCCTGCAAAGAATATCTAAAGCACACAGGATGAGGGTGAAAATGTTCAATTTTTTAAATATTTGAAGCCTAGTATGGATAAATATGTGTTGCATTCATATTTTTATGCTATATATATGGATGAGGTGGATATTGTTTTGGGATACCCTTGGATGGCCACAATTGGTACAGTTAATATTAATGTGGAAAAAACATTTTTAAACTTTGGTACAAGAAAAAGAAAGTTACATTGAAGGATGTGTCTCTTAGTAAGAAAGAAGGGATTATGGGGGAAAGAAAAGAAGTTATTACAGATTCTGAAGCAGAATCATAGGCAGAGTCTACAGCAGGAGATGAAGCGAAGCCACGGGACGAACATAATAAATAAGCTAAGGGATAATTGACTCAAAGGCACAACGTGTTGCATATTTGAAGAAAAAATAATCAATTCCTACAGTCGTGGTATATCTCCATCCACATCATATCGAGAAACAACAGTCATCAAGACAAGGGCGTGAGCATCCACACACAAATGCATCGGTGGGGAACCAGAAAGGAAACCAATAAAGTGGTGCGTGGAGGCCTACCATCATGGCAGGAAGACATCAAGCTCAAGAACCAAGTCCAGTGAAACATCGGCATGATGCAGAGCAAGCTCAAGGTGGAAAGGAAATAATTGGAAATCATGTTCGTCTTCCATTAGGGTGGATGGATGGTTGTACTTGGTACCAGTTTGCTACCATTCTTAGATGGTCATATTGTATGGTATCTTCTCATGTTTCGGGGGTGAAACATGCTTAAGGGGGTGTAATGTAATATACCTAGGGACGTAATGTGGGAGGTACCCAATGGGAATGGGGTCATGTATTATTAGTGGAGGTCATTCAATGTAAGGTGGACTAGGTCCACCGTGGTATTAATTAAGGCCCACAATGGTAGTTACATATAATAAATGGGTAGTTATAAATAATAAATGGGATTTCTAGAAGATACCTTCTCTAGAATGTTCCTAGGAGATTGAGAATGTTATATAAGGAAGCATAAGAAATGTAATTGACATGGTGAATAATATTGTTGATGTACAAGCAAGTATTGCTTGAGGAATTTTATCCTTCATGAAGGATTAAAATATGGTGTTACCCTACCTCAAGGGTTTTCTCTACATTTCTTATGTTCTTTGTTATGGTGAATGTTTTGGTGAATGTTTTGGGTTTATTGTTGGGTTATTTCTAGAGTATATTTGCAGATCTGGTATATATACATAACATGATTGAATTTCTTATCCAATTTGCAAACCGGTTGCAATTGAAATTCGCCTTCTAGCTCCACCTAAATCACATTCCAATCAATGACATGATTAACATCATGTACATATTTCTTAAGAAATGACACATGGAAAAAATTATGAATGCATAAGGATGGAGGAAATACAAGCATATAAGCGACATTACCAATCCTTTCAAGGATTTCAAATGGTCCACAATAGCACATTGCTAATTTAGAACACTTTCCCACCTTCAGGGAACTGCACCTGGTCTTCACTTTCAGAAATATGTGATCACCCACTTCAAATTATGTGTGGGTTCTGCCTTTATTTGCATAACTTTTCTGCCTCTCTTGGGAATATTTTAAATTCTGCTTGATCTTTACCATATGCTCCTCCATTTCCCAGGGCAAATCTGGCCCAACCATTGCATCGTCTGCTGGGTTATCCCAACTTACAAGCATGTTGCACTTTCTACCATAAAGTGTCTCAAATGGTCTCATATTTAAAGATACTTGATTACCATTGTTGTAAGAAAATCTACCAAATGAAGGTAGTATTTCCATTTTGATGGCTTATCCATCACATACATCCTCAGTATGTCTTAAATCACCTGATTTACCCTCTCGGTTTGACCATTTGAATCGGGATGATATGTTGTGCTGAAATTTAGACTTGTCCCAAATCCCTTTAATAAACCTTTCCAAAATTTCAAGGTGAACTTGGAATCTATGTTAGACACAATTTTCTTAGGAACACCATGCAACTTAGCTACTTCATGCATTTATATCTCAACAATGCCGATTTCCTTGTACGTTGACTTCACTAGAATAAAATGGGAAGCTTTTGTAAGCTTGTCCACCACCACCATAATAGAATCATGTTGCTTATCAGTCCTACGTAACTTAGTTATGAATTCCATCATTATAACTTCCCACTTCCACTCAGGAATGGGAAAAGGTTGCAACATACTAGCTCGATGTATGTGCTCAAACTTGACCTTCTGACATTCAACACATCTCACAATAAAATATGCAACTTCCTTTTTCATACCTGTCCATAAGTATTGCTTCTTGACTGTGACAATTGTCTTATGATAACCTAGATGTCCAGCATAAGGAACCTTATGCATATCTGAAAAAATTAGGCTCTTCAACTCTTGATCATTTGGTACATAGAATCTGTGTCTATACACGAGGATCCCATCCTCTCTTAACTCATAACCTTCAAACTTTGGTTGTGACATATCTTGTTGTAAAGTCACACTTATATCCATATAGCGCAGATCTTATTTAGAAACTTCCAAAATTTTGTTGTGAAAATATGTATGGTACATGCTAATGGTTGTAGCATATGTTTCATGCATCCTTCTACCGAGTGCATCAGCCACCTTATTCTATTTTCCTCTGATATACTTTATTTTGAATTCATACTCACTAAGTAACTCTAACCACCTTCTTTGTCTAGCATTCAAACTTGGTTTTCCAAACAAATACTTCAAACCACAATGGTTTATTCTCATCCCAAGTTTGTTTCCCATGAGATAATGCTGCCACATATTTAAGGCATGAACTATTGCTTCCAACTCTAAATCATGCGTAGCATATATCCTTTCATGTTCCTTCAACTTCATTGATTCGTAGCACACCACATGTCCATTCTAACTCGGGAATCCACCTAGTCCTTCCTTGCATGCATCAGTGCATACCACGAAGTTTGCATCCGGATCAACAATTCTTGAAATCAACACACTTGTTAAGAAATTCTTCAAGTGCTAGAAATTCCTTGCGCAATATGGAGTCCATTCAAATCTTGCACCTTTATTCTGCAGGGATGTGATTGGATGTGCAATATGTGAGAATACTTCAATAAACCTTCTATAGTACCCTACCAGTCCCATAAAGGATCTCACTTATGCAATATTTCTTGGTGTTGGCCATTCTTCAATGGATTTTATCTTCCATGGGTCCACAACCGTTGCTTCTTCTGAAATAATATGACCCAAATAATGAACCTGTTGCTAATAAAGTGAATAGCTGATCAACTTGGCATAAAGTTGGTTCTCCCTCAACACCTGCAACACCATCCTCAAGTTATACTCGTGCTCTTCCTTATACTTTGAGTAAATAAGAATGTCATCCAAAAATACAATGGAAAACTTATCTAAATACTCTCTGAAATCTCCATTCATCGAACACATGAAGAAAACTGGTGCATTGGAGAACCCAAATGGCACCACTATAAACTCATAATGACCATATCTTGTTCTGAAGGCAGTATTACTAATGTCCTCTTTTCTTTCACTTGGTGATATCCAGATCCGAGATTTATCTTGGAAAATATATGTGTGCCTCTCAGCTGATCAAACAGGTCATTTATCCTTGGCAAAGGATACTTATTCTTTATTGTTACTTTGTTCAACTTCCATATTCTATTCAAAGTCTCAACGTATCATCCTTCTTCTTCACAAACAAAACTGGTGAACCCTAAGGAGATACACTTGGGCGTATATACCCCTTCTTCAGAAACTATTCAAGTTGCATTTGCAACTCCTTTAGTTCTATCATACTCATCTTGTAAGGAGTCTTGGACATAGGTGATACTCCTGGCATCAGATTAATAAAGAAGTCAATATCTCTTTTCAGAGAAAATCTCAGTATCTCTTTAAATACATCTGCATACTCTTTCAATACTATGCAGTCTTCCACACTTGGCACTTTATCCTTAGGTGCCTCTTCCATGTGCACTGCGAATACTTGACACCCTTTCCTGTAACTTTTCTTCAACTTCAATGCTGAAATTTCTCTAATAGTCATAGCTCTTGGAATGCCTTGAACTATTCTCAAATTTCCTTTCTCATCCAGGAAAGTAAATTCCTCTTTGTAACAATCTAGGACAACATGATGCTCATCTAACCAATCCATACCAATGAGGCAATCATACGATCCCAAAGGTATAATATTCAAATCAGCTTTTGTGCACAATCCATTCATCTCCAATGGACATGCCTTAACCATCTCATTGATTTTTCTTTTTTCTCCTGTATCTAACCGCAACAACCAAGGTTTTCCAAGATTTCTTCTGAACAGATGGAATCTTTCCACCATTTTAGGATCTAGATAACTATGACTATCTCCCGGGTCTATTAAAATAACAATGGGTTGGTCATTAATATTACCTTCCACCTCGATCATGTGTGACTAGAACTCATATTTCTTGTTATCCAACACCACAACATAAATACTTGGCACATTTCTACCCATGTCCTCCATTGGCATAGCTTGTTGTACATTGTGCATATTCCTTTCTTTATCACCTCTTTGAGGACAATATCTGCACATATGATTTCTGCCATAACCGCAACATTGCATAGGTTATTTACGTGACTTTTTTCACACTGTTTTTGGCATTCTGGGCTCCTGAAGTGTCGTCTGTCCTTGCACAATATTTCTTAAAAATTGTGGCTTAACTCCCTTTTTCCTCTGTTCCACCTTACTTTTCATCTTGTCTTCCCAAGCCTTTTGGATAGTCAATTTTCCCCTTTGTTCATCATAATGACACTTAGCGCGCCTTATGGTCTCTTCCAACGTTTTAGGGTCATACTATTGTATCTTGTCAATGTTAAATGAGGGAAACCCACTCAAATATCTTTGAATCTTCACTTGTTCATCCTTGATAAAAGGTACAAAATTCAACAACTCTAAAAATCTTCTTTTGTACTTATGAATCGTCATGCTCCCAAGCTTGAGTTCAAAGAACTCCTTCATTTTTTTTTCATAGTACCGCTTGGTCAAGTATTTATTTTGGAAATACCACTTGAACTCTCTCCAAGTCACTTTCTTCTCATCAATGTTTTTCACTTGCACATATTGATCCCACCACATTGATGAATTTCCCTTTAACTGATAGATAACAATTCTCCCTTCTTCATGTGTAGAATATTTATGCAGTTGGAAGTAATTTATCATACGCAACAACCAAGTCTCCTCATATTCATCCTTATTGTGCTCACCATCAAAGGTAGGAAGATTAATCTTATTCATTTCCCCCTATAGTTCATCCACCCCAGTCCTTCTCTTATGATTTCTAACAAGAGATATGATCAAACTACTGTGCAATTTCCTGAAAGAATACTTACCAACACTTCTTTCTTCTCTTCTTTTCTCATCGTGAGACTTGTGACTTCTTGATGTACTTGAATCTGTCTCCTTATCCATCTTATTTTATATTATGTCCAAACTTTGCATCAATTTGACATTGAAGTCATCTTACTATGCCTTGGCTCTCATAAGCTTTTTGTTATCATCCTTATAACTCTGGACATCTTTCTGCAATACAGTTTCTACCAAGTTCATGCACTCCTCCTTGGATTATGTACCATCAACACCCAAACCTATATATAGATCCCCAAATTCATCATCAGGATTATAAGTCCTCTACGCATATTCCATGATTTTAACCTTCTACACTGACTATGTCCTGCT
The DNA here is from genome assembly GCA_032191745.1 of Picea mariana. NCBI lineage: Eukaryota > Viridiplantae > Streptophyta > Pinopsida > Pinales > Pinaceae > Picea > Picea mariana. The sequence goes on along the minus strand of JASDQU010296544.1, from coordinate 4,409 downwards.
CTATTCACTGAAACTTCTACAAAATGTGCAAGCCATTAAGATTTTTTAGATGGTTTCATGCAACAACTACATGAAAAATTTGCGCCATTTTGTCATAATCCTTTCACTTGGATTTCTTGGACAATTTTAACATCCCAAACTCTAGTGTGCACACCCACACATCAATGTCTTTGTGTGCATCATAACTCTATACCGCGCACCAATGATATTCCACGCAAACTAAACTCTATATTGAGCAATACCAATTATTAGCGCACACATCTATTCACAATAGTATTTGGCCCATACAAGTCCAGTGTTGAACCAATAGCTCTGATACCATATTGTAACATACCCAGTCTCCCATTGAGTCTTGTTACTGCCTTACACATGATTTGATACCAAATTGTAACGTACCCAGTATATTGTTGGACCATGCTACTCTGAAACTTCAATGTGCAGTTTCTACTCCTTACACGAGTTCGTGCAGTATCACTTTAAGGTAATTCACTCAGTCTAATCTTGAATTGCACCACCCATCTTATAGCAACAAAAATAACAATTTATTTTAATACAACCTTAACCAACAAAATTAAATCAAACAGCTATGTGCACCAACATATTGAACCCATAATACAACTCTGCGCACAACCATCTAGGTGTCATGCGTCACTTTTGTTTTTACTATGTGCATGATCTAATTCCTTACCCACACACACACATGAGTTCCATCCTCTTGGAGCATATCGGTTATGATCTTGTGCACCCTGCCACTCAATCCTATTTTTGGATGACTCATAACCAAAATCATAAGGTTAAACTTAACAGGAAAAGTTACCATAAACTGACATACTTATGAACAACTACAATTAAAGGCTAAAACCTCCATATTTACATGTTCAAGCGATATTAAACCAAATAACAACAAATACTTACATGAAACACATACAAGAATTAACCAATTTAAAACATAGTCAAATATCCACACAATAACCAAGAAAAGTAAATAAGGAACACTTCTTTTAAATGAAAATCATCAATTGCAGCCTTGACTCAGACCTTCCTCCTAGCCATAGACGTTGTTTCTTATAATCTTTCAACAACAAGTCACCCCGGAGATAGGAATCAACTCCACCAGGAAAAAAGGTTTCTAGCAATAGGATATGGTCTGAAACTCAATGGAATTACTTAGTCTTCAGTGCCCACTGCTCCATCTAGCCCATCATCCCTCATTCTTGATGCACCTATCACACCCAAGGAAGTATGCCCTTTCTCTGCTCAACAGTCCTTTGGTTTCCCCACATCCCTTCTCAGGGTTACCAACAACAGGTCGGACAGGAAGTCTATGAGCCCTGCGACTAATGCTCAACTCACCAAGGAACAATTCTCAACAAAAATCTCACCTGGAGAGTATGCCCACAGGTCTGAAAACCACTCCACAATAGCCAGTATCTCACCCAGAGAGACAACTCATGGTCTGTCAACCCGACTTTTCTATAGTATATTTTATTGTAGCCCGCAACTCCTTACAAGATACTTTGTGCATATAAGGTAATAATGGAATTTTCCATAGAAATCGACCCCTTCTACCCACAAGAGATTGCAACATTAATAATATGATCATCCCCAAAATACACTAAGGCCAACAATGTATATTGCATGCCTTCCACTTGTCACTTGTCACTTCCAAAAGTAGCTTTAAGCCACTTGGTGTCATGTTCCCTACCCTTAGGAACTTGGGATAAAATAATGATGATTAACGTCCACTAAGACCGAATTGGTCTATTGGACCTTAAGAGGGTAAGTGATTACTTGTATTTGACGTTACTATTTTTCTGGAAATATTCTAAAATATTCCCCAAGACTTACGACTCACTCTCTTTTTCCTTTTCCGGTGGAGTAGGACCCCCCATCTCTTTTCATTTGAGTTAGTCAGTGTGCAACGATGCAATAATGTATTAATGTTCATGATTATATTTACATGGATAGGCATGTTGGCCTATCCACATCCAGGTTCACCAGCCTCATAATCACATAGAATCTTCGACCTCAATACATAAACATTCATCTCCACGCACTATCCCAAGTATTGCAACACAGTGCAATGTGCGCACTTACCCAGGTGCACACAACACATATATTGTGTGCACCTTGTCTTTGTTAACACTTTTCTGCGCACTACCCTGATGCGTGCAACACCAAAACTAGGTGTCCTTGGCTCACCAACCTTAATATACATTACATTTACACTTGGTATCAATCGACTCACCAGCCTTTATGTACAATTACAAAGATTTTTGGATTAGGGACACTATAGTATATGTAATAGGGTCCGACCTAATAAAGGGCCCGCATGTGCAGTGAATGATAATATGTATATGTGATTGGATATATGAATGTATTGGGGTATCTAAAAGAGGTTCTCCTATTCTATAAGGAGTTATTGTGTAATTAATCTCTATTATCACTTTTGGAGGTGTGCTCCACATTCACATATTTTGTACAATGTGTTTACTTTGGTTCATTATGTTTTTGGTATGTAACATTCATATTGGGGTATTTGGAGGAGGTTTTGTTATTCTATAAGGAGTTATTGTGCAACGTATCTCTATTATTACTTTTGGAGTTACACTCCATGTTCACATCTTATGTACATTGTATGTACTCTAGTTTATAATTCTATATTAAGTATTTGTACATAACAATATTCCTTACAATCCTCCATACATCCAAACCAAGAGCATAGTCCATATGGGTCGTGGTAATAAAATGAACATGAAGTTCCTCGTAGTACCCTAAAAACACATATGTCATTAACAAGAAAATTTAACTTCTAGGGAGATGCACGTGTTATGGGTACATTGTCACACAATGTTTTCAAGTAATGTCTACTAATGAAAGATGTTGCTAACTTCTACATCATGATTAATGAAAACCAACTAGTAATTGGAATTTAATTTTTTTAATGGCATTTTGTGTTTAATTGTTTTCAACTAAATCAAAGGTAAATCACATCCACCAATTAATTAGTGAAATCAAAATTAAATCACATGCGCTTTCCCATAATAAATTAAAAATATTACATTTTCAAAATTATGATCTGTTGTAGGTAGATGATCTATGTTTATTTTTAGACAATACGCTTGTTTGACCTTTATGGAATTCCCTAAGAAGTTTTGTGGGCAGTTTTCACAAATTATATTTTTCAATATTATTGCACCTTCAAATTATATTTTTTTTTCTCAAATAAAAAATATTATCTATATATCTATATATATATATATATATATATATTTGAAAATATTCTCTTACTCAAAAGAACTTTTTCGCTTACATTATGAATATTATTTTAATATTTTTTCCTCACATTTACATCATTATTTATGTATAAATTGAGGAAACTCTCATATCTTAAATACCATTGCAAAAGTGAAATTAATAGAAAGATGTGCAAATCAAGTAGAAAGTGAAGTCACAAAAGATGTGCAAACGAGTTTGTAAGGGATTTTTGGTTTCCTGCTATAGGCATGGATGATGTCGAAAACCAATTGAATTTAATAAACCTTTTATGTTATATATTAAAAAAAAATGGCATAGTTTAATTATGGTTAGGAAGATATTTAGTTGTCGAGATTGAAGTTTGTTGAAAAGATATTTAGTTGGAAAGATTCTGGTTTGTTTGTGGTATAAAGTTAAGTTACTTTGAGTTAACTAAATTTTTATATGTTATATATTTAAAAATAAAATAACATATGAAAATATTTAGTTGTGGAAATTGAAGTTTGTTTAGAAGATATTTAGTTGGAGAGATTATGGATTATTTGTGGATGGATGGTTGGTGTTAAAAATAAATTAAATTTAATAAATTTTTATATGTTATATATAATAAAAAAATGGAAAATAACACACTTAAATATGGACACCTAAGTTTGTTGGAAATATATTCGATATTTAATTGTGGAGATTGTGGTATAAAGATAAGTTGAAGTTAAAATTTAAGTGAATATTTTAAAGGTATTTAAACTTTTTTATTTTGAGGTTTATTTTATTGATATTTTATTTTAAGAAAATTTTCTTAAATATTAGGAAATAATTTTAAAAATAACTATAAAATATCATCTCTTGTAATAAATATTTTTTTTTTTACTACTTGTAAGGAATTTTTTTTTTTTTGTAAGTGAGTATAAATTCTTCTATTACTAGAAGATATTATGATACAAAGAGAGGGGGTATTCCTTGGTCTGTCAAAATAGAAACCAGATCAGGGGTTCTAGAGTTGCGTTTTCTAAGATAGCAGCATGGTATGGCTGGGCCGCCTGTTGGATTACTAAGAGGGGGGGGGGATCAGTAATACCGTAATTATAATCTTTTTTCTTCAAATGTTATATCAATGTAGAATTATTATCCAATAATGAGCAGTAAGAAATAAA
>JASDQU010296541.1:0-14116 GCA_032191745.1 Picea mariana | reverse complement strand
GGGGTTGCTGCATCGAAGCGAATCTAGTGCACTGGGAACGAATGTGACCGATTTAATGGCATCCATATCACCTAAAAGGTAGAAAAGGTAGTCTATAGTAGTATAATTTCTAGTGCCAAGTAATTCTTGCATAAACCAGATTGATTCTACTCACTAGACCTTATTTGACATCAACTTCGATCATGAGCCAGGCCCAACTTTGGTCTTTTTTTGAATCCCATTTAGGTTCAAGATTTACGAAAGACCCCAGTTTGTTACCAATAGCTTCCAATGCTTCCCTTGACCAAGAATCCAAAGGCAAGCCAGGTAATATTTCCCAGACTTTCATTTTTGTCGTGGATTCCTTAAGGGGTTCGAAGTCCATGGTCCAAGGTTCCAGGGATAGACCGGATGGGCCCCAAGACCAGTTCTGTCTTTGAATTTCTTCTCAGTGTTCATGCGAAAGAAAAATGAAGGAAATCTAGTTTCTGGAAAGATTGTGAACCTTCGGAGCATAACCAATTAAGGGTTTCCACTGGTTATTCATCCAACCTATAAGGCCCTTTTCTCCCGGAGATTTACCGTTAAATATTCCAACCAAAGTCTTCCCGATTAGCTGAGGGACGTCACTGAGGTGAATGTCGTCTCCGACGACCATTTTCACAGAAATCCTTCTTTCCAGATGCACCGAGCTAAAATATTTTGGATGAACCAGGCTAGAGATGAAGCCATGACTGGACTCCTCTACTAGATAAACCCTTCTCTTCTTCCTTCTGTGGAGCGACAATAGTAGAAACCTTTTCTTTGGGAGAAGAAGATGGAGGTTCAAGAGGGGGATTTGGCTTCTTGTTGGGGAAGGGAGGATGATATATCAAAGATACGTCATGAGAAAGGAGAGGGATGACATGCTCAAGATAGGCGGAGCCATTCACTTGTAGTAATTGCGAAAGCTTTTTGGGGGCCAAACGAGATTTCTGGAGGAGATCCAAATATTCGCCGTGGGACACAAAGATAGAAATACCTGGGGGACTTACCTCATAGTTCACATTCTCCATTTCAGAGTCCATATGTCCCGACCCACGTGGTAGGCATGCAGGCACCGCCTGGGAGCTGTCAAAGTATGCCGCCATAGAGGAAACAAAACTGCAAATTTGGATACATGTTTATTCAGACATTTGCAGGATCCTGATTCAGAATCGAGTTGAGATGCAAAAAATATCCTAGTACTGATTCAAAAACGTCCGAAGATCTTATCAGGAGCAACATACAAAACGCAGTTGGTAGATGAAAATGGACAACTGCTTTGCCCTACCAATTGTGACATTCCATCTTCCAGCCTCAATCATGGGTTGATGATGGTAATAATTGTTTGGTATAATATAATTTTAACAAACAAATTGTTGCATTATGCTTACTAATATCATTGGTGTACTAATGTTCAATATTTTTGAAATTAGGATTCTGATGATGAGTGACCTACCTACCATCTTCCATTCCACCCCATAACAATGTTAACCCGAGAGAAGGTTGCAGTGAGAGCTCAACTCGGAGACGAAGCGTACCAAGAATGGTTAAATCAACCACCTATTCAACTCCCACTACATCCAGATTCACCAATTAGGAATGAGTACAACAATAGTAGTTCTTCATAAGTTGGAAATGGGGACTGTTAGCACATGAAATGCACTAGGGTCAATTCCACCTCATTTTTTACTTTTGTTTGGGGTCTTTTAGTAGCTTCAATAAGATAATTCTAAGGTCATTATATCATGTTTTAGTAAGCCTAGGGGTCTTGTTATGTTACAAATATAAGGTTCCCTAGGCTTTTAAATCAAGTTGGTACCTTTATGACTTGTATCCAATCAGTTTCAAAGGTCACTGCAAAAACTCCTAATATTTCGCAGCATCACATCACTTCTATCACATCGCTGCAAAAGTGTTGAAACAAAGGTTTTGCAGCGAATATGTTGCAAAAGTGCATGATTAAAATTATTGTTTGATTCAATGCCATGGAACCTACACAAGATAATGATGAGGAGTAGAGTTTTGGTCGTGTCTTATGTGATTTGCATATTTCAAACAGTTAAACCACATTCACTGCTAAATTTCTGGGCGCTGAAAAACTGCATTGCCAAAACTCTGTTTGTTGTTGAAGCCTGCCATTTTTTTTCTTCTGATTTTTACCAGCATTCATGTCATCTGAGAAACAACAACTAAGTGATTCAGAAATGGTCAAGGGAGGTCTTTTTTTTTATCTGCTCAAATTTTGAAACTGACAAGTAAAGAGTTTTGAAATTCTCCACTCAGTTTGGTTTTCTAGATATGGAGCAAGTATGCCATGATCTAATTTCATCAAATGCAAAGGATGACACCATAATAAATATTGTACATGAGTAAAATTAGGTTTGAAAGGAAGACAATCAAGAACAGAGATTTCACAGCGAAATACAATACGCTGTGAAATTTCTTGTAGCAACAGTTTTGCAGCGAACTGGTACGCTGGGAAATTGTATTATCAACATATATTCTAAATGAAAATATAAGTTTTGCTCAATTTTTTTTGTGGAGAAGCATTATAATTTCATTTACTTGTTGACCAAAAATCAGCCTGACCAAATTTACCATTTGAGAGAAAATTTAAAAACATCAGCTACATAAGTTTTGCAGCGAAAGTGCGCTACGAAATTGGAGAAATTTCTAGAATTCGACTTGGTGGAGCTCCAACGTGGCAAGAACGACCCCAAATTGAGTTAGACGGTAAAGTTTGAATATTTTTCTGTAAAATTCCATGATTTTCTCTTCAGTTAGCACTTTTTAGTTGGTATAAAATAGAATCCTAAAAAATAGGATCTAGAATTAAATATTATTATGTTTTCTGGTTGAGATCCTATAATTATGTAATAGTTGCTATTTTTGGTAAAATAGAAGGATTCAACTACCCTGGGGGAGAAATCCAGGATTTGTAATGACATCCTATATTTGTAATGCTAACAAGAGAAATGGGTTCAGTCCATGCTCCAAGAGAGGCTCAAGAGAGATTGAGGGGCAGTTTTCCTATATATGATTATTTGTAAGCTTTAAGGCATGTGATGTAAATTTTTCTCCCATGGAAGATTCATAAGACTTGTTTATGATATGATGTATTCTTTGTTTTCCATTCTAATCTTTCATATTGCTTAAATATAGTGCAGATTTTGAAGATCAAAGGTTGCGTGTGATTAATAAATCCACGAGCAACAGAGGATTCGTTGCATCATGCTTGTTAATCATTGTTTTATTTCAAGTATTTTCTATTTGTTTTGTAGAGAGGATTCCTACCTTATGGATGTTCTACTTTTTGTTATCTTCTTCACTCTTCTATCCATCATTATATAAAACTTTCTCCTGATATGCAGCTTGATTGCCTTCAATCTGCATAGAGGTTGTGACTCCATGCCCAATGGTGAAAGATCACTGATCTACAATTAATTTATTTCTCTCTCCTTTCTTGTAGAGTCTTCCTGATCCACCTACCAAATTTGATTTAATTATTCAGATTCTTATGGGTATTGGGCTTAATCTTATAGAAGTCTAAGGGTAACTTCTAGTGCTAACAAAGACAATCAAAAAGAGGTTGGTATGGATGATTACTTACGGGATACCACTGCCATGGAGACACTGTTGTTAGACACATTTCAGAATGATGAGCTAGGGGATGATGCTCATATCAGTGATACCATTTTCGAAAGCTTGAAATCTGCTTCCACCACCCCTCTCTTTGGACCTAGTGCTTGGTCAAAGTCTGCCCAGCTTGGGACAACAATGTTACTGTACAAATTGAAAGCAAAGTTTGTCATGTCAAATGCATGTTTCTCAACAATATTGAGGTAATTGACCAACAAGTGCCTAATATTAATTTTGAGAAATATTGTCACACAATCAACATTAGAAATGGTTGTTTTAATAAACATTAAATGACCTTGTACATTTATATTTCCCACTAACTACAAGTTATTGAAATATAAGGTTCTTCCTAGTGATAGTATTTTTCCCGATAGCTACGAAGAGCCAAAGCAGTTGTTGAAAATGTTGGGTGTTGAGTATATATCATATCATGCATGTCTGAATGATTTTATTCTATAAAGAGGAGAATATGCAGAAAAAGAGATATGTCTGAAATGTGGGCATGACAGGTACCATGAATCAAATAAAAATGGTAAATCGCATGGTCCTCCTCATAAGATATTGAGGCAGATGCTTATAATCCCAAGGTTTCAAAGGCTCTTTCGTTATAAATAATTAGCTATGTTACAAGGTGGCATGCCTCACACAAAAGTGAGTTCGGAGTTATGTGAATCCCAACAGATTCAATAGCCATGAAGCATATAGAGGATACATGGCCTGAAAAATTCAAGGATGAAGTACGAATTCTATGACTCAGCATAGCAATGGATGGAGTGAACCCATATTCCTCCAAAATACCAACTATTATGTTTGGCCTGTAGTAGTGATCAATAGCAATATCCCCCCATGGTTGTCCATGAAGAATGAACATATTATGTTGGCTCTTATAGTCCTTGGTAAAAGACAAGCGAAGAATATGGATGTCTGCCTACAACCATTAGTAGATGAATTGAAGGAATTATGGGAAAGGATACATGTATATGATGTATCAAGACCCATTGCAACAAGAAGTTTTACATTGTATGGCATATGTGCTTACACCACACATGATTATGCAGGCTTAGGAGTTTTCTCTGGTAATTAACATGTTTATTGATTTGTTTATATATGTAACAATATTTATTTGCATGTTTAATTCGTTGTGATTGACGTTCTATTCTTAAACGCTAACATGCTATGTATACAATAATTTTGCAAGTCTTGTAACTAAAGACTATCATGGATGTAAATGTTTTGGACCTTCTCTAAAGGCTAGGTGGTCCAACCACCTACGAAAGCCAGTGTACGACTGCTCGAGGGTATTCCTCCCAGAAGAACACCCTTATAGAATAGAAACATCTGCTTTCAATGGTAAACCAGAGAGAACCCAAAGGCTTGCAATAATGACACCAACAAAATGCCTTAGAGCATATGAGAGAGAGAAGGAGAAGGAGATTATAGAAATGTTCAATTCAAATGGGGAGCCTATGCTCGATGATCCAAAATTCATCGACACGTATGTTGTCAAATTTCTCATTGGGATGAAAATAAAATCTATCTTTTATGAGCTCCCATGTTTGGAGCATCTTAAGATTGCCCACTTACTAGATCCCATGCACATATTTAAAAATGTTTCATCTTCTTTATGGAGGAACGTATTATCGAAAGAAAGTGACTCATTGGTTGTGAGGATAGATCTTATTTATTCAAAAACTAAAAAGAAACATTGGACAAGACAATAAAGTAGAGGAGAGTCTGGTCCTTCTTGTTCTTTCAAAGAAGGTGACGTCCCATGGATTTTGAAGAAATAAGATCTTCTTTACAAAGGAAGTTATATTGGGTGTGAAGGTGCCTTATTTATATGGGTCTTCCCTACGATGTTGCTTCAATGTGCGTAAAGACCATTTGTCGAGGTTGAAATCACATGACCATTTAAACCTTCTAAAGGTACGACGTATGTCAAAAATATGATTTTATTATTTGTAATTTTTATTTTTATGCCATGGGATAAAACATAATTACTTTTGTATGTGTTTACTTTGTAGTGTCATTATCCTCTGCTCATGCATGGGTGTGTGAACCATGACTTCCCCCAATACCTAAGACACCCCATATCTAAATTATCTGCATTTGCACGTTGGATCACATCAAAGGAGATTCATATAACTAGCATTCCACGGTGGCGTCAAGAGATAGTTGAAATTGTTTGTATGTTTCAGAAGGAACTACTGTTGAGTTTCATGGACTTGCAGGTTCAAATTCTAATTAACCTAGTAGAAGAGGTTGAATTAGTCGGGGTGGTCTCTTATCGTTGGATGTTATTCTTAGGGAGGTACATGAAGAAATTGAAAGGATCTGTTCGTCAAAGGGAAAAACCCGAGGGGTCTATGGCAGAGGGGTACATATCATATGAGTCTTTCTATTATGCCAGTGAGTACATCAAGCAGATCGAAAACACACCAAGTGCAGTGATTTGGGGACGAAAGGAATGAAGACAAAAGATAAGGGGAGCTTCTTCAAACGAATGTAAAAAAAGGCGTTTGATAAAGAGTAAGTGACTTATCGTTTGTCAAATTTCTACACAGTAACTATTCACACTGAACTTCATAATGTATATTTTCATGATCTCATATGTACTATATGGTGGTTTGATTTCATGAATACATCAGCGAATTCATAAATTGATGCCATCAATAAATTTATTCTTTACAATTCAGAGGCAACACAGTCGTGGGTCGCATTGTACGAACATAAGAGGAGGAAATGGGAAAGTAATAGAAAAGAATTTAGACTAATGGTAGAAGCATGCCTTATCCTGGTCATTTAAAAGAAAATATTCCAATGATATGCCCCAACAGTTGGGTTGCTGACCAAGTCAGAGAGAAATATGGTGCATTCGGTTGTTACCCACGTGAAGAAGAAGATGCACTAAACATAGGGATTGGTTGCAACAACTTGGTAATAACCTCTTTGTGTACATTTTTGACTTCGTAATGCACATTTGAATTGTAAGTGCATCTATATAATTTAAATTTTAATGGCCAGGTTATTAGACTTATATTGACACTGTGATTTGTTCACTTTTTTATAGGTGCATTTGTTCCCATCTATGTGGGCATATGGACATCATTTTCTCACAGAGGATGTTGATGATGGACACATGACACGAGACTGTGGAGTGGAAGTTGAGTTCGACCAATCTAGTCATGCTAGCCTCCACAATCAAAACATAACACATGGGAAGTTAGGTTACGTCATAAAGATACAAGAGATCATTCGAGTGGACTTCACTTCTTTCCAATGTGTTATTTTTAGGTGCAAGTGGTGGGACACCTTTGATTGGAATAATGTAAAGGAAGATTGTGATAGTGGGATGATATGTATCAACTCTAAAAATATGTGGGATGAAGCTAAGGAGCCTTATGTTTTCCCAAAACACTGCAACCAAGTGCTTTTTAACGAAATATTATTAATTTTTTGATTGGAAGATATAATTACATGTTATGTGTAAATGATATAAATAATTTTCCATTGTAAATCTAGATGATATTTGAACTTTTAGTATTTTAATTTGAACTTTTACTTTAAAAAACAATATATTACTGTATTGTAAATATCAAATATTTTGTACCATAATTTTAAAATGTATTTTTGTTATCCACCATTTCATATCATTACCACATTGTTTTATATTGTATTAGTTTTTAATTTTGAGTTCATACGTACTAATTAGGGGAATATTCAGATCTAAAATGAGCCTCCTAAGTGAGTTTTTCAAAAAAACATCATTGTCCTTGAATAACTAATGCATGTGTCCTTTACATAAAAATCATTGTCCTTAAATAACTAATGCATGCGTCCCTCTCTAAACCCATATAATAATATATACTATACATAAAAATCAAATACATAATATATTACGTAATATAATAAATATATTATGTTATGTATTAATTATAATATAATAAATATAATATATTATGTTATATATTAATTTTATATTATAAATATAATAATATAATATATAACTAAGAAATATAATATTGGCATCCTTTTAGGAATAATAAGTGATGGGCTCTGCAGTTTATCCCTCCGCTCTATGCTCCCTGCGGCATAGGAACCTGGGCGGGGGCCGCAGGCCTTCCCCTTCCTGCTCTCTTACCCTCTCCCATACCCTTTCTCAGGATTCCCTTTTTTCTGCTCCCGATTTCCTTTGACCGATCCCACTTACCCAATTTTGTTTCCTCTGTGGCGACATACACTGACATCTCCCAGGCGGTGCCTGCATGCCTACAACGTGTGTCGGGACACATGGAGGACTCCAAAATCGAGGATGTGGACTACGAGGTCAATACCCTAGGTCTTTCTGCCTTCATGTCCCACGACGAATATTTGTATCTCCTCCAAAAATCTCATTTGGCCCCAAGCACGCTTTCACAATCACTACAAGTGAATGGCTCCACCTGTCTTGAGTATGCCATCCCTCTCCTTTCTCATGATGTCCCTTCGAGATATCATCCTCCCTCCCCTAACAAGAAGACAAAGCCCCCTCTTGAACCTCCATCTTCTTCTCCCAAAGAAAAGGTTTCTAGTCCTATTTCACCATAGAAGGAAGAAGAGAAGGGTTTATCTAGCAAGGGAGTCCAGTACTGACTTCGTCTCTAGCCTAGGTCGTCCCAAAATATTTTAGCTCGGTGCACCCAGAAAGAAGGGGTTTTGTGAAAATGGTCATTAGAGATGACATTCACCTCAATGACGTCCCTCAGATAATGGGGAAGACTCTGGCTGGAATATTTAACAGTAAATCTTTGGGAGAAAAGGCCCTTACATGGTGGATGAATAACCAGTGGAAACCCTTAATTGGCTATGCCTCGAAGGTTCACAATTTTTCCAGAAACTAGATTTCCTTCATTTTTCTTTCACCTGAAGACTACGAAGAAATTCGAAGATAGAACTGGTCTTGGGGCCCATCCGGTCTCTCCCTAGAACCTTGGACCATGGACTTCAACCCGCTTAAGGAATCCATGACGGTAATGAAAGTGTGGGAAATCTTACCCGGCTTGCCTTTGGATTTTTGGTCAAGGGAAGCGTTGGAAGCTATTGGTAACAAACCGGGCTCTTTCGTAAAGCTTGAACCTAAATGGGATTCGAAAAAAGACCAAAGTTGGGCTTGGCTCATGATAGAAGTTGATGTCATAGAAGGTCTAGTGAGCAACATCGATCTGGTTTATGGAGGAATTACTTGGCACTAGAAAGTAAACTACTGGAGACTACCTTTTAGGTGCCATGGATGCCATTAAATCGATCAGATTCGTTCCCTGTGCACTAGATTTGTGTCGTTACAACAACCCCCCACCAAACTTTGGAAAACCGAGTCTACAATTAAAAAGCAGGACTCTGTGGAGGTCATCTCGGTGGATAATGACAAAGGGGTCCTCTCCAATCAATCTCTGGGTGACTTTCTTAAAAAATCTTCTGTTTCAGTTATGAATCTTATGCCCCCTTATTCGTATTTTCCTTTTTTTGGGGGGATGATTTCCACAATCCCCTCTCCCTCTGATGCCCTCCCTTCTCCCAGGCCCTCCTCTTCTTCTGAAGCCTCCCCTTCTTTTTTCCCTCCCTCGGTTCCTCTAGGCGCATTGTCAGTCCTGGAATTTGATTCCTTGAGAGATCCTCCCCCCTCTCCCCAAATCAAGGAGGTCCCCTTGCTGGTTCCTTCCCCCACCTCCTCTCCTTGGGTTCCCTCTTCACCCGCTCCTGAAACCTCCGTCCTTGTTTTACCCCTTCTCCCCTCCCCTGAATTTTCCCTTTCTCCTCAGGTCAATATATATGCCATGAGATCAAAATATCAAGAGAATGCCCCTTCCTATGGAGGTTTGTCCCTTGACCCTCCTCCTCTCTCTTAGGATGGTAGAAAATCCCTCCTCTTGAAAGAAAAATAAAGAGTCGTTGTGGAAATACGAAAAGGCACCCAAGAGACAATCACAAGGGCCCTTAAAGCAAGGAAATCCCTTCTTTAAGGGAAAAACGATCTTCCTTTCCTTCAACGCATGAGGGGTTAGCGGTGCCCCAAAGAAGCTATCCCTAAAAATATTGCTCCTAAGCCTAAAGCCGAACATAATCTTGATCTAAGAGACAATGTGTTTTGACGATAAAGCCAGATAAATTTTCAGCCCTTGGTTTAGGAATTGGTATGTAGGAACAAATTACGCTTCAGGTCTTTCGGGAGGTCTTCTCATTGGATGGAGCCCAAATTTTCAAGCTTTGTCCTCCTCTGTCATCCACTCTACAATTTCAATCAATTTACAACATAAGAATAACAATTTAACCTTATCGGTGGTTAATATTTAGGATCCCTACTATGATAGGACCTCCTTTTGTGAGGAATTGGTTTATGCAGGTGTTTTTTGTGACCCTCTTCTGGTGGCAGGGGGGATCTGAATCTTACCCTTTCCGTATGGGAGGTTTGGGGAGCACACCCCAGGGCAGAAAAAAAAAGTGATTTTTTCCTATCCTTATTAGAGAAGCCCAGATTCGTGGATGTTGAACCTGTGAAGCTCTCTCCCACTTGGAGAAATTTCAGAACTGGTGACGAGGAGGTTGCAAAAATATTGGACCTATTCTTAGTTTTCTAAGCTCTCTTGAATCTAGGCTCAAAATTTAGATCAGGGGTACAGGTGGGATGTATTTCAGACCATCACCATTATATTGGTCTTTGGGCTTTGAGTCACCTCCTTCCCCCCTTATATTCTCCTAGTCTTGGCTGGTAGAGGAAGATTTCAACAATCTAGTTCTCTCCTCTTGGGTCAAGGTTTCCCCCTGAATCTTTCCCCTCTCATGGTATAATTTGTAGCAAATATTAAGACCTTGAAGACCACCATAAAAAATTGGCTCCCTCTATGGAAGTCCAAGAGGTTTCATTTCATTCGGGACACCGAAGATAGACTTGTCAGGGTCCTTAGAAAACTGGAGGAGAGCCCCATTTCCAATGCAAAGTTAACAGAATTAAGAGAATTGGAGGAAAAACGAGCCAATTGACTCAAGATAGAAGAACAAGAATGGTGTATTAAGAGAAGGGCTCTTTGGATAGAAGAAGGAGATAATAACACCAAGTTTTTTCATCAGTTTTTGAACTATCAAAGAAACCTCAACACAATCTAGGAAATCAAGGATGAAAAAGGAAATGTGGCAGTATCCTTTGAGGACAAGTCAAATCTCGGAGTAAATTTCTTTACCAATCTTTTCTCAGCCCCTCCTGGATGCCCCATTCAAGAAATATTGGAGGTAGTGGGAAAATTTCCTATTGTTCTCTCCGAAGAAATGAATTTATCCTTGGAGGAAGAAGTTACAGAACCAAAATCGAGGGCGACATTGTTCTCAATGAAGAATGGAAAAAAGCCTAGGCCCTGACGGTTTTATGATGGAATTATTTAAGGCTTTCTATTACCATTTGAAATTTTTTTTTCTACTGGTGGCAAGAGAATCACAAAGGGAAGGAAGAATTCATGGACCTCTCAACCCCACCTTCCTCTGCCTTATCCTTTGAGGATTATAGACAGATTGCTTGTTGCAACATTATCTACAAATTAATCTCTAAGTTCATCTCTAGGAGATTGAGACCAATGCTAAGTGGTTTCATTGGGGAAGAAAGATTTGGCTTCCTTCACAACAGATAGATAAATGACGTGGTTTCCATTGCTCAATAAGTGCTCCACCCCGTCAAGAAAAGAAACCTTAAGGAAGCCATCCTGAAATTGGACCTTTCCAAAGCATATGATTGAGTAAATTCAAATTTCCTGCTTCTGGTCCTTATCCAAATGGGCATGAGCTTAAAAGTTGTCAATTGGATAATGGGGTGCATTCAAAGCACTTCCTTTGTCATCCTTATCAATGAAGCTCTGTCTCGCTTCTTCAAAGCTTCCAGAGGACTCCATCAGGGATGCCCCGTTTCTCCCTTTCTTTTCTTGATTGTTGCAAAAGCACTAAGAAAACTGATAAAGGAGGATAGTTTTAATGTCCTTCTAAGAGGAATTTCAGTCTCTGAATCTAAATTAGTAACACACTTGCTATTCGTTGATGACATCTTTTGCAGCTTTTTTGGTTCTCAGAGGAATTTGAATGTCTTTAAAAATATTTTAAACCTCTTTTGTAGCGCTATGGGAATGAAAGTAAATATGGAAAAATCTTGTCTATTTATTAATCACTGTACATAAGCAGAAGAGTCCTCCATTGCCAACACCTTTCCCTCCCAAAGGAAACATTTCACTGAAGGAATTAAGTATCTGAGCTTCAACTTAAAACCATACAATTATAGGGAAGAATACTGGAGTTGGTTGATCCGAAAATTTGAGGCTTGAATATCCATCTGGCTCATTATAATCCTTTCTAGAGGAAGACCAGTGTTAACCAAAGTAGTCCTAGAAGGAATTCCCGTATATTAGAAATCAATAGCGACAATTCCTAAGGGAGTTTTTGATCATATTCGCCATATAAGCTTTTGTTTTTTATGGGAGAGACAAAACTCTCCTGGAGGCTCTCATCTAACCAATTGGAATCAATCGCCGCACCTAAAGAAATGGGTGGTTGGGATTTAAAGAACATTAGACTTTTTTCTCAAGCCCTAGCGGGAAGGAATCTCTAGAGTATAACCTTGGGCAACACCCTATGGGTAAGAGTTATGAAGTCCAAGTATTTTCCCAACTTATCTATCTCTGAATGGTTTCGAGAGCCTATGCAATCTTCCAAAGGCTCAATTGTATGGAATGCTCTTGTGGAAGCCTCCCCCCTAGTTGGTAATTGGACAGTATGCGCATTGGAAATGGGGAAAATGTGATACTCGGAGAATATCTGTTGTTGGGAGCAGGAAACAACTACAAACTCTCCCCTTCCTTACTTGAATTTATCAAGGATAAAAACCTTTGGTTCATGAGCAACATAAACACTGGTTATCCCCATATTCGTGGGAGATCGGGTTGGAAGAACACATACTCCTTTGATCTCCCTATAGAATTGCAAGATGAATGGGACTCGTTTATCTCCCTTTTATGCGAAAATTTCATCTCCCTGGATAGAGACTCCGAGGACTCTCTATGCTGGTAAAAAAACCCATAGAACGACTCATACTCGATCAAATTGGGCTACAAAGCCTGGCTAGAAGATAACTCTGTGATACACCGGAAATGGTGGTGGAAGCCCCTGTGGAAAATTAAAGATCCTCCTAGATGTAAATTGACATTATGGCTAGCACTGAACAATAAATTGTTGACATGGGATAACTTCCTTAGGAGAGGATGGTGCAGACCCAACATATGTCCTCTTTGCAAATAAAATCAAGAAACCATTACTCATCTATTTATCTCATGTCCTTGTGCAGGGAAGTTTGCACAATTAATAAAACTTCAGCTAAAATCCAAGGGCAATTGGGACGAGGGCTCCATAGAAGATTGCTTCAGATCTTGGATCCAAGATAGATCATTATCCTTATATGCAGGTCTCCCATGTATCATGATCTCAAACATATGGCGGGACAAAAATAATGGTGTTTTAAAATATAAGTTTGTCCCTACTAAGGTATCTATGGAAATCTCGCTTATTCAGGCATAATATTTCAAGGCAGAGCTTAGGGAAAGTAAATCTTGCATAGTAATCCCCCCTCCCATTGATTACACCATCCCTTGGGGTTTCTTTAACGAGGCTAGTCAAGGACACCCTCCTTCCTGCGGATTGGGGGTGGTTTTGTTCATCAATCACATCCACTATATTCACATTAGATATGCGCCAGGGGGTAGAAAAAATAACAGAGCAGAACTTATAGCACTATGGACCCTCCTAAAAACTGCAAAATAAAAAAACCTGTCAAAGCTACAAGTTTTCGGGGATTCGAAGTTGGTAATTGATTGGGAAAAGGGTATCAATAACATTAAAAACCCTATCTTGGCCTCACTGCTAAAGGAAATCGAGCTTACCTTCATAAAATTTTAATGGCTTTCCTTCTAGCACATTCTGAGGGAGCTGAATACAAACGTAGATGAACTCTCAAAGGAAGCATTGGAATTTCACCTCTGAATAAGTCCTTTTTTTTCTTTTTTGTAAGGTCGTATATGTTTTTGGACAGCTGGAAAAAATTGTAGAAGTTTTTTTGAAAAAGGCCTTTAAAGGCCTGTTTTGAAGTAGAAAGTTGTATAGGTTGTATAGCTCGTGAAGAAAGCCTACCAAGGCTTGGCATGAAAGACTCCAACATGTCTATTATCCCATGAATATAAAAGTTTTTTTTTTCTTTGGGAAAGAAATAATAAACATATTATATTATAATATATATCAATTATAACATAATAAAATATAGTATATTAAGTTATATATTAATTTTATATTACATATAATATATAATAATAAAAAATATATAATTCAAAATTGAATTAAACATGTAGATCATAACAATTTTTTGTCCCTTATCCCCTATCTTTATCTTTTTATTTGTGGGTAAGAAATTTTACGG
>JASDQU010296540.1:3816-14119 GCA_032191745.1 Picea mariana | reverse complement strand
AATTCTAGTTGCTTAAATCCTGAATGAAACTGCTTGAGAATTATTGATAAAAGGAAAAATGGGTTCTTGAGAAATTACAAAGACAATGTGGGTGATTGAAAATATTTACAAAGGAAATATTGGATGCTGGAAAATTGGAAAAGAAAAATGTAATACCAAATTGAGAAGAAGCTATCTACTTCTATTCATAGTTGGAAAAGATATGTCGTAACTACATCTAAACATATAATGCAATTCCACATATACATTCACAAACATTTTGTGAACAAAACATTATAGTTCCTAGCAACTTGGAGGGTCTTTTTGGACAACATTCATTAAGTAGCTTGTGTTCATATGTCACATATGTTTAGTGCCTAGAATATGTGTGGTGATTGGTTGTGCTATGACATGCGAGATCAACTCCTAATAGGAATTCCATGTGGGTATTTCACAACTTTGTCCACAGGCCTGTTGTTGTGTTTGTTTTGTCACTTGGGTGAGAAAAACAACAACATTTGCATGTCCAGATGAGCCTTCTAGACAAGACAACAGTTTGTGAGTGGGTTAAGTAAGACAAACACATGTAAAAACAATTAAATAAAACTAAAACAACTAAGAAATAAATATTAGAAAGCATGAGAAACTTAGAACCATGAAAATTAAATAATAACCAACATAATGCTATCAATGGATCAATAAATTAGTAGGCAAAACACTGTAGAGAAAAATAGGGATTTATGAGTTCCCTCTTCCTTCTTGGGAGGGCTCTTGAGTTCCCTAATGGAGATCTCTTCATACAATGGAAGAAATGGAAAATGGTGAAGAACAACAATGCCTATTCCCTCAAGAGGTAAGTGGAATGGCCTATTGCAATGGTTCTTAAAGGCTTCCAAGAGAAAATAGGATTCCCAAGGAAGAATTCTTGCATCATAACAATACTATGAAGATCTTGATTTCTTAGCAAACCCATGGCTCTTATTTATAGAATTCCTTCAAGGAAAAATGTAATTGGTTCATAGTGTGAACAAGAGGCCTTTTAGGGCACCCTCTAGCCCTTGAACAACCCCCAAGCTAGATTTTGCTCATATATGAGTGTCAAATCGTGTTGGGGGTCGAACCAGAAGTGGTTGAGGGGCTGCCACGATCCATAAATGTGTCGTTCATAGAAGTGCATGACTTTTCTTGTACACAGTCGCACATTTGGTGCATAGTGCGCTCTGAGAGTTGTGCTGGCTCATGCACTGTGTGCGCGCCTCCTGTGGTGAATTTGTGCATTGTAAGTTTTGACTCAATTTGTATAGTTTTTTACCTTTTGAATGCATTTTTGGTGTTGTAGGTGGACTAATTGCTACTGGCATTGATATTTTTCCTTAACCATTGTGTGCATTGTTGCGGATGATATTTTAGTGATAACAGATGCCCCATGATGTGTGAGGTTAGGAGCATACGTATAGCCAAAATACATCAATGTTTCTTTTGCTGAGAGTGCCATTGTAATGAAGAGTGAAGAGAGGAAATGAAAGAGTGATCCATCGGAGGGAGAGGGAAAAATGTGAGACCCAAACCTTTCTCTAGGGAGACAAAAGAAAATTTGTGTACAAATGAAACGAGCATGCCCCATGCTCGTGTCATGTAACCAAAATGTGAGACTGTAACTGAAGATGTATGTTGATGTAGATAACTGCAGTGCCCTCGGGGGCGGTTGATAACGACATATGACAGTTCTGAATGGTGAGCGGACTCTGAAGTGAGGCAAGGACAAATGTAAGAATTTTTGATGACTTGTAGGCATTGATGGCCTAAAAAATTCATAGGTCTTTGATTGATATGAAACAAATGCAATAGTCGCATAGTAAGACCCACCGTAACATGAGATTTTGCTGAAGTCGAATGTTATGAGGGTCAACTAAATCATAAAGCAATGATGATTCTCTTTGTGCCATCCGAGACTCCTCATTGTAAAGGTAATGAGAGTCAAGATACTGCCGCCCTTTTGGAAACTGTGCTGATGTCGACAGGAAGGGAGACACGACTCCAAGAAGAAAAGGGCTTCATGAAATCCACTGAGTAATAGGTGACATCAGGTATTGATGGGTAACATGAACAAAGTCAAGATTCAGTGAGACTCAAGACTTCCCTTGGTTGGGGAATGTTGAAAGATGATTGGAAGCAACCGTAAAACTGGATCTAGTGTCAGGGGGATGACTAGATATGGGGTTAAACTATGCCAGAGGCTAGAAAAGTGGACAAACTCAGAGATCACGGGTATATGGAATTGGGATACTTGGGGTTTGTGAACGATGTTGTTATGAAAAGAGCGTGGATGCCTCAACCAAGGGAGACATGGGTTACTTTTCCAAGAAAAAATAATGCCATCAAGGGTGACGATGAAAACGCTAAGTAAATGTTGGAAACAAAGGCTTTTTACAATTACCAAAGAAATAAAGAATGATTTGGGTTGAGTATACAAATACAGAAATGGGTGCCCCAGTGAAAGGTGGCTTGCCTTGTTAAGGCACAAGTTTGTGAAAGAAAACTGGTGGAGAGTGGGGGCCCCATGGGTGGGTTTTTGTGTTAGGTAAATGGATGGAGGACAATCTACATATGGGCAAACTGACGGTGGATGAGATGGAGGGATAATGATACTACCAAGGTGCAGTCAATAGAACCAAGATGATATGACTTGGGAGTCCATTTGGAAGGTTAGCAATATGATGAGAAGAAGTATGGGGTTCATTCTTGGAAGTGCATAAGACTATCGGGACTCCCATCCCTAGGGGGGTGAAATCAACATGAGTGTCAAGTTGCTAAGGGAAACTATGAATGGGACAACTCATGTGGGGGAGAGTGCTACTAGGTGACAGTACCCAAATGCAGTAGAGGTAAAGGTACCACAGAGCCAGATGTAAGGACCCTAAAGGTAAATGTTAGAGGGTATGATTGGGATATGCAATTGATTTACAGAGGGAAGAATTACATGCTAGTGTCAAACATATACCTGAAGGGGCTGAAGCTTGCAGAAAAAGTACCCGCACACATGAAAACTGAATACCCGACGTGAGCAATATCTGATGATAAAGGACACGTAACAACTATTTGATAAAATTGAACATGAGCATGCGTACTTGAACATGATGTGAGAAAAATGCCCCTCTAGGGCCAAGTACAGATGACGACCCAGGGAATGTGAATGTGTAGATGGTGGTACCTGGATCCTGTGGCTAAGAATGGATTCGAAAGCAGAGGCTCTGGGATCCTGTAACAGAGTGTGGAAGTTGGGAAAAAAGGGCTACATATGGCTGGTGGGCCCACAATGCCACCTCATTTGTACCTGTCATTGTAGCTGAATTGACGATATTGCTCTGAGGAGATTTGGAGATTACGCGAGCATGAGGCTACTGATCTGGGAGTGGCGAGAGATAGGTTAGTGGTCCTATCCTCCTGCATTTTGTGAAATTCTTAATTTGTTGGTAGGGACTATATGGAGGGCCATACTGGGGATTTTTTGGTTAAGGGCCCACCAGTGCTTGGGAAAAGGAGGTATACCCATGCATATGTGTGTGGGTATAATCCCTTTTTCAGTGCACAATGTGAGACTGTGCTTGACACAACCGTACATGTGGGAACGAGAGAGGGAAATACATGCGCACATGAGATGCGTGCCTATCTGACTGACAACTGCACACTGATGCGTGAATGTTCTTTAGACAGGTGCACATGGGTGTGCAACTGTGCAAAGAATAGGTGCGTACATGTGCACATTTGTTTGGGTGAAAGCCACACATTTGGGACAAGGCTTAGGGGTTGATTTTTTTGAATTTTTGATGCTTTTTTATGGATGATGAGGCTGATCGAGTGTTTTTGTGTGGATGTAGGTGACCGACATACTCCGAGAACAAGATGTCAGTGCACTCAAGAGAGCATGTCTGGGACCATTTGTGGGAGGTGGTGAGAGAGAAGCTGGGCGTGTGGAGACACTTGGTAGCCTATGGGTTTCTCAAGTTCTTCGAATTCCCTCTAATACGGTCGCATGAGTTCTTGCTTCAATATCTGATTGCGATGTGGAGCAGTGATCTGTAGTGCTTCATAGTTAGAGGAAAACAATTGACATTCTCAGCCATTGAGGATGTGTACTTCCTGACGGGGCTCCCATTCCATGGGATGGCCCTTCCTATAGATCCCCAATTTCCTGGGGAGGATCGAGTGGGTGACTTGGCGGATCGTCACTGTACGGGGCCAAACACGATGTCTGGTTCAGTCATTTGTATTGAAGTGATAGATGATATTTTGACAGAGTGCATCACCACTATGGTGGTGAGGATCTACGGATCCTTGGGGACTCAATGGATCACTAGTGGTCAGATGAGAGTAGTGGAGCGGGTCGTGGATGGGGACCTATTTGCATGGGGTTTGCTTCTGCACACCAGGATGATGGGACAGGTGAACCAATGTTGGATATTTGACTCCCGTGACTTCACTTTCGGGTCCATTCTGGTGGCTTGTTTTCTTGAGAGGGTGCCTCTGTTGCACCCGAGGATTTTGCTCGAGCCCGCGGGGCCACGAGAGTCACGACTGATGCGATGGGCCCATGTGTTGGACTAACATGGAGGTGGGGAGGGTGGCCACTATTTCACGACCACAATGGTGTGAGTGTGGCGAAAGATTCCACAGGTGGTTTTGAGGTATCCATATGCAGGTATGGACTACCACCATGATCCGAGCATGATGTTTCCTCCTGGGGAGGAATTTGATCAACGAGGTAGGTTTTGGTATTATGGTTTCATGTTTTGTTGTTTTGATAGATAAAATTGATTATATATGTATATATGGATGTTGACACTATCTATGGTATTGTTTTGTAGATGTGGGACCCCGATGCCGAGAGGTGGAGATGGTCGGGAGCTGACTCGTTAGGGGCCAGTGCAACCGATGCCTGTAGAATCGAGGGTGGGATAGAGGCGGAAATGAGATGAAGTTGGTGCTATACCAATGAGAGAGCTACATGCAGAGGCTAGAGTGATGTTGGAGGACCTGTGCCGGCACTTCAAGCGGGTTTTACAGGGAATTCTTAAGGACATGTGGGCCCATATCTAGGACGAGGAGGTCCTAGAGAAGTGCGTGGGCATAGCGGCAAAGTGGCAGAACCTAATACATCGAGCGGTAGTAGCGGGGGAAATGATGACTAGTCGATTGCCTCTTGGACCTGGAGGGCCCCCAGATGGTGGGGTGTCTCCAACTGATAGAGGACCTGGGGAGGGAGCTCTGGGAAGTGCATGGTTTTGTATATATAGGCTTGGGAGCCCATTTTGTATAGGGTAGTTGATACCCATTTTTGTACCTATAGGGGTGGGGGGACTCACTGGCCTACGAGCGATGTATATGTATTTTTTTGTAAACACTTATGACACTTGATTATATATAGAGAGAGATATATTTTGGATCATGCATGTCTCTATGTGTTAGGTTGTTATGGATGATGTCTTTTCTATGTGTTATGAAAAATGTATGATGTTGATGATGTTTAATGTGATAAATTCCAATCTAATACTAGGTTAGCCATGTGATGTTCTAATTGATTAAATTGTCTTGGAATATGTGTAAATGTGATTGAATCAAATTTGCGAGATAGGAGTCTAACTTGCAGGTATTTGCGAAAGAGGCAAGGATCGTGAACATGATATACATTGTTGAGCTGCAGGATGACAAGCTGGGAATCTAATAGAATGCTAAGCTGGCGAATGTGGTGGTGACTGGCCTCGGTGAGGAGATCAATGATGATGTTGTATTCATCTTGGTTGTTGGTGTCCGAGCCCAAAAATATGCCACTGAAGTGGAGTAGTACATGTGAGGGGGTATATAGGTCCCAAGCGACCGAAGCGATATTCTAGGTCTAGTGGCTGGCACCATTAGTGTAACCAATGTGGTAGGCTGATGGATGATGCATTTGTCAATAACATGGATGATATATCATACATGAGGATGTCAAATAATTGTCTTAGGTTGATGGACAATTGGTATGGATTGTTGGTTGTCATTTATGTCAACCATTGGAGAGTGATATTGTAGATTGATGTCAACCCTTAGTGATAACATATTCATAACATATCCAAATTAAGTACAACCAAATGTGTTGGTTATATTACAGTATGTAGTATTCTTTGTAACATTTCCATATCCATACAAAAAATATTCAGTGCGGGGCACACTCTACAAGTTCACTCTCTAGAATAAGCCAGAATTCAACAAGGTATGGCATTTTTACTATAACTCCTTTTCTGAGAGGTTCCAAGTAGTGACACCTGGAGGAATTGCATAAAAAACACTAAATAACATTGTGTACTATTTTCATATCTTTATTCATTACAGGTACATAGTTATGATTATTTTAAGTTAGGGTTGTTGACTAATCCAAAACTAGTCATGTGAGACTAAAGTAAAGTTTGAAGAACATGTTAGTTTCTTGTTGTTAAAGTTAAGGAAGGTTTGCAGGTATGTGATCATATACACCAGGTCTATTACAGAGTTACAAATCATATTTGTATAATGAAATTGATGAGGGATTTTGGTTGAGGTACATGTTGGGTACATGGTTGAGATAAGTAGTTGATTAGTTGGCACATACATGAGGTGTATAGTTGATGATGTTGGTACATCTTGATGAGTAGTTGATACATGATTGGCACATACTTGGTACATGGTTGAATGCACTTGTTTATGATATAGGTTGATTACAGGTTGTTTGGTATAGGTTGGTGCATGGTTGATGCACTTGTTTATGGTACAGGTTGATTACAGGTTGAGGTACAGGTCGATGCATGGTTGATGCATGGTTCAGGTTTATTGGTATAGGTTGTTTGGTGCAGGTTTATTGGTACAAGTTTACAACAATATATCTCAAAGTGATAGTGTGACAATGGTTCCATCATTCTACTTATACGTTAGGGAAGTTGGATGGGGCAAGGACAGGTGGTTGTAGCCACCTTTCGGTTGTAGGTGAAGAAAATAGGGGTTGTAGTCTCCTTCTGATTGTAGCCATAGAATAGGGGAGTTGGATCTTCCCTCAGGTTGTAGCCTGAGAAACTAGGGGGTTGGAGCCTCCTTCCAGTTGCAGCTGGAAAACAAAGGAAGTTGGTGCTTCCAATGAATGTAATTCTTTAAGACATATAAGAAAAAAAATTCTGTGGTTTTCTCCCGCTTTGGGTTTCCACGTAAAACACTGGTGTACTGTGTATGTGTATGATTGTTCATTTTTTCATTACTTATTTACTCTGCAGTTATTGGATGATAATGCTACATTGATCTAACACTTGGATTATATGGTTAAAAAGGATTAAATTTCTCTATTACTGATTCACCCCCCCTCTCATTAATCCAACAATTGGTATCAGAGCGAGGTTCCTTCATAAATTAGTTTAACCATTGAAAGGTAGATCATGGAGAGAAACAACTTGTATAAAAATGGAATACCACAATTTAATGGACAAAAGTATGCATTTTGGAGCATAAGGATGAAGAAATATATACATGCACAGGTATTTGAAATTTGCAATCAATTGTAGATGGATACATAGTACCAATAGTTCTTCCAACAAATGACAAAGCAATGAAACTCGGTTAGAATAATTCCAAATCCGCAAAATGCACTTCTGAATGGTCTTGGTGAAATGGTATTCACCAAAGTTGCACATTGTAAATCGGATAAAGAGATTTGGGACAAAATTCGAAATATTTATGAAGGAGATTCAAAATTCAAAGAAACAAAGCTTCAAACTTACAGAGGTTAGTTCGAACAACTAAATATGTAGTGAAAGATGAATCCATGGATAGAAAGAAAGAAGTCAAAGCTCAGAGAGATGATGAATCTACCAATGAAGATGATGATGAATACACATCCGAGTAGGAATTGTTCTGAGCCATACGGCTTAGAGACTCCTAGGTAATATGAATATTAGACAGGGGGAGTCTATGCGATAGCTATGATAGACCAAAGAACCATCCTTCAAGAAACTTGTAGATTTTGAGAAGACATATCTAGAGCAGTCATTTAGAAGAAGTACAATTTGATAGATTAATCAAGACTTCATGATAGTATAGTGATAAATGGGTCAACATTAAGGACAGTTGTGCAAGTAGAGTCTTGGAAAGTATGGACAGAGATGGATTTGTAAGAATACTTAGCAGGTTTGGATAGATATGTGAAATTGGATGAGAGCATGGATTCATAGATTGGTTCAGAGAGTGGTTTAGAGACAAATGAACATTATCATAATGGATGATAATTACATAGGAAATGGCTCGAACAATGTTAATGGATTACAAATTGATAGATATTTTTTGGACACATGCATTGCATACAACAGTTCACATTCAAAACAGAATAATGCTCAGAAACAACAATGACAAAACTCCCTATGAACTATGGAAAGGAAGTGCAGACAACAACCTCTACATCAAGGTAACTCAATGTAGTATTTTATTAATTGAAAGTACTAATGATAGGTTAAGGCATAAATTTGCAAAGGATATGCAGAATGAATTTGAAATGTCATTACTTGGAGAATTATCCTTCTTTCTGGGTCTTCAGATATGTCAAAGAAACCAAAGAATTTTTATTTCTCAAACTAAGTATATCAGAGAAATGATAAATAGGTTCAGAATGGAAGATTGAAAACCAGTTACCACTCCTATGCAAACCAGTTGCAAGTTGAAAAAGATGATGATTCAAAGTCTACATACCAAAGGCAATACAGGTCAATGATTGGTAGCTTACTATATGTGACAGAATCTATAACAGATGTAATTCAGGAAGTTGGACAAATGGAATGATTTCAAGCAGTACCAAAGGAATCACATGTATTAGCAGTGAAGAGGATTTTCAAATATCTCAAAGGAACAAAATATTTTGGACTATAGTATCCAAAAGGAAATGATCTATCACTTATTGCCTACACAGATGCAGATTGGGTAGGTTGCATTGATGACCGACGAAGCACCAATGGAGCAATGTTCTACTTGGGTGAGTGTTTAGTATCATGGTTAAGAAAGAAAAAATCATCAAAATCCTTATCTACAACCGAGGCAGAGTATATTGCAACAACAACATGTTGTACATAGGTTCTATGGATGAAACAAACTCTGACAGATATACAGGTTGAGTATGATGATCCCATTCCAATCTATTGTGATAATACAAGTGCCATCAATATCTCAAATAATCCGGTGATGCACTCCAAGACGAAGCACATTCCAATCAAGTATCACTTTCTACGGGAACAGGTTGTAGAGAATAACATCATAGTTGAATATGTGGGCACAAAAAAAACAAGTGGCAGACATATTTACAAAACCGCTTCCACGAGAAGCCTTTGAGTATATTCGCCAAAGATTAGGAGTAATTTCTACCTCAAAATGAATTCTTTTGAATGCTTATCTTATATGTCTTAGATGTACATGAGGAAGCACCATAAAAAGGACAATTCAAGTTGGGAGATCAGTTTCAGGAAGAGTTATGTTAGGGGGAACAACCCCGGATGGAAAGATACCTTTGTCATTGATGATAAAGGAAGAGAGATTTATCATATGCAAAGGTAAATTCTTGGAGAGAGAGAATAGAGGCATGTTTCCAAGGGGAGTAATTGTCACAAGGGAAGAATGAGCAATATGAATTCAGAGTGATACCCTCTGTCAAAAGGGGAGATATTATTCATATGAAAGGAGAGAGAGTAATCAGAGGCTTATAAACACAAAGAAAAATAAAAGACATGTAGATAGGGGGAGCAGCCCCAAGGAGAGTTCATTCAGGGGGAGCATCCCCAAAGGGAGATACCCTTTTCCATTGATGTCAAAGGGGGATATATAGAAACATTGATGAAGAGTATAAGCATGAATGTTATCTTGACTAAGTGTTGCCATCAATGCCAAAAGAGGAGATTGTCAGATAGTTGGCTTAGGTTGATGGAAAATTGGTATGGATTGTTGTTTTTTATTGGTTTAAACCATTGGAGAGTGATATTTTAGATTGATGTCAACCCTTAGTGATTGATGTCAACCCTTGGAGAAATTTCTGTAGCACAAAGGTTTGGGTAATGGACCCAAGTTTGTTTGATGTATAATGGTATGAGTTTTAATATATTTGAAGGTAATACTATTCTATATGGGTAGTACATGTCATTCCATTTCTAGTGGTATGTGAAACGTCACATAACTCCTCGCGGTTAGGGAGTTATGACCATGTGAAGTTGGAGAACCCAGGTTTGGGTAATGGACCCAAGTTTGTTTGATGGATAACGGTATGAGTTTTGATATATTTGTAGGTAATACT